>CANYBF010783355.1:0-13237 GCA_948192965.1 Dalechampia spathulata
ATTCATTGGTGAATCCTTTATTGTAATTGATTGAGATTTTAGTGGAACCCTAAGTTGTGACTTAGGAGAAAGTGGACGTAGGCAAGAGTTAGCCGAACCACTATAAATCGCACGTGTTGCCAGCGCTTCCTGGGATTTCAATTTATCTTAAATAAAAATATATTTTATTATTTATATTTATTAGATTAATTTTTATACTTATTTTTGATAAATTTTTAAAAAGTAATTAATGATAAATTAGTAGTATTTATCTTTAAATAAAATTTAATAATTAATAACTATAAATAAAACTAATAATTTATAATAGATAAAAATAAAATGAGTAGTATTTATATTTGAATAAAATTAGTAGTTTTTAACTTTGAATAAAATTTAGTAGCTGAAAAATATAAATAAAATAAGTAGTATTTATTATTAAATTATGAATTAATTTATATTTTTAATTTATTAATTTTAATAGTGATATAATTATTTAATATCATATTAATTAATATTTAAGCATCTATTTTTCAAATTTAATAAGATAATTATGTAAAATATAATATAATTTAATATTATACTAATTAATATTAAGACATCTATTTTTTAAGGTTTAATAAGATAATTACATAAAATATAATATAATTTAACATTATGTTAATTAATTTTAAGCTATCCATTTTTCAAATTTAATAATATAATTATGTAAAATATAATATAGTATAATATAATAATATACTAATCACAATTAATAAAATTATTTTATTCACTAATTTACATTAAATAAAAATTTATTTTATTATTTATATTTGTTAAATTCATTTTTATATTTATTTTGATAAGTTTAAAAATTAATGTTTAAATTAAGAATTTTTAATAAAAATATAAAATAATACACTAATTATAATTAATAAATTTATTTTTTGTACTAATTTATATGAAACAAAAATTGATTTTATTATTTTTATTTATTAGATTAATTTATATATTTTTTATGAATTTTAAAAAGTAATATTTATCTTCATATAAATTTTAAATAATAATATTTATTTTTGAATTAAAATTAAAAAGTAATATTTATTTTCATGTAAATTTTAAAAAATAATATTTATCTTTAAATTATTAAAATTAAAAGGTGAGGGGTAGACTTGTATTGTTACTTCCCCCTCCCCTTCCCACTTTTAATATGTATATGATATGGTATGATATGATATATAGTCCATTTTATTAAAAGAAATATTTAAAATAAATTGAAATTAATATTTAATAAAATGCAAAATTAATTTTGGTAAATGAATTGCACAAAATAATAAAAATAACTAATAAATTAAGATCTAATTTATTAACAATCAATATTTAACAAAACAAATATGCATGAAATTATTCTAAAATGTAAAATAATACTTTTAATTACTCAACTATAAATTATTTTTATAAAAATAGTGCTATTAAATATTCAAACACTAATTATTTTTAAATACAAAGTTATTATTCTACCACTTAAATTAATTTGAAAATTATAATTCACAACAAACAATTCTATTGATGTTAACTAATGTACAAATAATAATCAAAATAACTAATATAATATAATATAATATATTTAAGATCAACATCATCCTTATAATCTAATAAAAATTCATTTTTAACAAAAAAATAAAAAAATATCTGAAATCATATTTAATTTAAAGTGATTTACATACATAAAAAAATAATTAATAAAATTTATTCTAATTTATAAAAAATAATACTTCTAATTATTCAAATATATCACATTTTTTGAAGAAAAATTATAATTTTGCCACTTTTAATTAATAATGTTCATCCACAATTACATCCATATAAATCATTTATAATTCAAATCTAATTTAAAAATATTTAAAATAATTTGAAAGTTAAAGATGTTTAATAACATAAAATCAATTTAAAGATAAACCAATTTTACATAATTTGACTAAGAAAATAAAATCTAATTTGAAGTACTTGGAACCAAGTACTGCACTACAATATATTAATTACATCAGTTCATAAACATTTAAATAAATAATATGTAATCATTTAAAGCTTAGAAACCCAACAGCTTAGAAACCCAACATTTTTAAAACTTAATTAATTCATAAAGATTATCGATTTTAGTAAAACAAAAAATTAGAAAAGCATAACGATAAATTGATGAAGATGAATTGATGAAACTTACAATACTTAAGTACATACGACATTTTCTCTTTTTGGTGTAAAAAATATAATATATTCTGTGTTTGGTGTGAAATGTAGGAAAATTCTCGATTTGATATGAAAAGTAGGTTGGCCGCCGGTTTAACTAACAGCCAAGTGATGTGGTTGATAACAAGGTGAGAAGGATATGATGTGGCGATGATTGAAGCGTTAGGGACTAACATGTGGATTTTAAAATCTGATGCTGCAAGGAATCTCTGATGCAGACGCTGACACATTGACATGGTGATAGGGACGCTGACAAACTAACTTGGCCGCCATTATTACTCGCAGCCAACCCTAACCTATCGACAGCCCATTTAATTTCCTTATTTCTTCATATTTTTTCCTCCCTCATTCTCCCTCACTCTCACTCAACAAGGTAGGTTTCTTCCTCCTCCCTCCCCCATTTTCTTTCTTTCTTCCTTTTCTTGCTTTGTTCTTCAAAGGTAGAAGGTTTAACTTTTTTTTTTGAAGTTATTCTCCATCAGGCAGTAGGAAAAATTAAAGGCACTATTAAGGTGATATTAATTAAGTTTTTGATTAAAAAATTATTTATTTATTAAGATATAATTATTTGTTGGTGCATAATATATTATTAGGGTTAAGGATTGAATTAGTTATTTATCACATATTATTAGATGTAATATGTTATTTATTTATTAGTTTGTTATGTTATATATGTTATGTATGTTAATATATATATATATATATATATATATATTATAGATAATATGTAAAATATGTGTAAATGGTTTATTATTTATTTATTTATTATCTACTATACATGATTAAATATGTTTGATTTGATTTGATATTGATTATGTATGTTATTATATTTGTTAATTGTTAGGAAAAAATATATTTAATTTATTTGATTACTTTTAGATATAATTAGATATATGTTAGTTATTATTTATTATATATGTGATATTATTTGAAAAAATAATAGTATATATGTTTGTTATTGTAAGGTGATAAAATGTCATGATTTGTGTGAATTTAATGTTTATTAATTTATATGTATGTTAATTTAATATTTATTTGTTGGACCTTAGAGGTCCTTAATTTTAGTTTTGATGTTAACAAACAATGTTTATAAGAAGATTATTAAAGGTTTGAATGATTTTTAGGCTTGGTACGGCGTACGGGACAGGGTACGAGTGTACCATTGAGTTTTGTAGACTGTATGGGCGTACCGGAAGGCTATACAAGGTTGCAAATTTGGCAAAAGGTTTGGTATGGGCGTATCACTTGATGGTACGGTCGTATAGATGCTATTGACTCATTTTGGGGTTGATTTTATGGTGGCGTATGGGGGTACGTGAACACATACAGCAGTATGGCTCCAAATACATATTTTTAGCATTTTTTAAAATATTATAAAATGACTCTTTTTTTTATTGATTGCATCCCCAATGATCATATGGGCATGGAATGGCTTATATAAGCGTATATTAACCTACTAAAGGTAGGAAATCAATTTACAATCATCAATTTCTTTATTAAATACATTTTTATGTGTTTTATGTATTTCTTGATTTCTTTAGTTGTAAATCCTTTAAAAAGGGTTTCTAGATTTCCAATCTTTGTTATTCTTCTCTTGAGTTATAAGAGATAGGAAGGAATTATGATTGAGTAAGGTTTAGTGTGAGCCTTGGGAAAACACTTGTTGTAAGGGTTTAGTGTGAGCCTTAGGAAAACACTTGAGTGTTACTAGAATGGTGATTCCACTATTGTAATATTTGTTGAAAGATTAGTGGATACCTAAGTTGTTTATTTGGGTAAGTGGATGTAGGCATTTATTGGTTGAACCACTATAAATTTCTTATGTTCCATTTTCCCTCTCTTCAATTCTAGTGTTACCTCCTCACTTGAGATTTCATTATTAATTTATATGCATGTTAATTTAAATTTTGTTAATTTATATGTATGTTAATTTAAAGTTTATTAATTTATATCTATGTTAATTTAGTATTTATTAATTTATATGTATGTTAATATAATGTTTGTTATATTATATGTTTGTTAATTTATATGTATGTTAATTTAATATGATAATATGTTATGATGTAAAATTGTGTAATTTTGAATAAATATAGCTTTTGGTAGAAAAAGATATAAAAGTTGTATATAATATAAGCATAGTTAAAATTGAGGAAAAGGATTTATGGTTTAATTTTTATATAATTAAAAATATAATTTGAAAAATGGAAAGATTAAGTAATGTTCATGATTATTTAGAATTGAATTTGTTTGAGAAAGATGTATATGCTATTGGGAAAAAATATTTGAGTAATTAATTTAAAATTGTTGTAATTTAAGGAAATAATAACATATATTTTTATGTTGAAAAAAATATTTTGTTGAAGTAAAAATCTAGGCAAAAAGTAAATTATTAATAAGTGAAATGTTGTAAAAAGTTAAATTTTAGTAAATATTAAAAATGATAGTAAAAGTATTGAAGGGAAAATTTGAAAAGTTGTTGAGATGAAATTTTTTTATAGAAATTATTATAGATATGAAAAAAATGATAAGCACACAAAAATATAGATGTATATATACATATATATTAAGGGATGTTGTTAGACCTAGGATTTTGATGTGTGTGTTTTGTGTGAGTCAATCTAAGTTATTTGCAATCTAAAATCATTTTTCTATGTTTGGTACGGGCGTACCAATTCATTTTGTTATGTGGTACGGGCATACGACTGACCGTACTAAGTTAGCTTTGTTTCCTTGAGGTTGGTACGGGCATACCGTTGCTCGTAGGAAATTTTGTTTGTCAGGAAAATTGTTTTGGTATGGGCGTACCATTGGTTGGTACAGGTGTACTATTGCTCGTAGGAATTTTGCTTGTCAAGAAAATTATTTTGGTACTGGCATACCAATAGATGGTACGATAGTACCTAGTTCCTGCATGTTTTTAAATTATGTCTTTTTAAATCGATACAGGCATACCATGTCTAGTACGGCCGTACGTGACTTTCCAGAAAGGCTTTAAACCCTTTTTAATGGTTTTATTTTCATAAGACACATTGCATATTTAAAATCTAATGGCTAGTATTGTAAATAAAGCTTTCCTTTGAGCTTCTAACTTCAATAGCAAGTAAGTTTACTTATTGTATTATGATTCTAGCATTGTAAACTCTCTTGTACTATATTCTCACAACCTAAGTGTTAGGTTTTGTAATTATGGGTTGGTCTGAGATTAATGCTTAGAGCATTAAGTTGTATTTGAGAGTTTGTAATCATTATAAAGGTTTAAGTGTGAGCTTGAAAACACTAGGGTTAGGATTCAATTGAGGAATCCTTTCTTGTATTGATTATAATTGAGTTTAGTGAAACCCTAAGTTGGGAACTTAGAAGTGGACGTAGGCAAGAGTTAGTGTCGAACCACTATAAATCGTGCACGTGTTACCATACTTCCACTAGGATTTCATTTGGTATCAGAGTGTGGTGCTCAATTATGATTAGAAGTAACATTCTAGAGTAAAAGATCTCATGGCAACTCAAAGTATCGAAAGCCAATCATATACAAGATCCCCCTTCTTCGATGGCATGAACTATCCTTATTGGAAGCATCGGATGGAACTTTCTTGGAAAGTGATGGTGTTGATTTGTTTGATCTAATTGAGAATGGTTTTTCTTCTCCAATAACTACAACGGATGGTGTTACAACTATCATGCCCAAGGCAACTTGGATAAGAGAAGAATTCAAAGCAAATGTGAGGAATAAGAAGGCAATGAATATGCTCTATTGTGCTATTAGCCATGAGGAATACGAACGAGTTTCATATTGTGTCACGGTAAAGCAGATATAGGATGCCTTGGAGACTCATCATGAAGACACAAATTAAGTTAGAACCAAGAAGATTCAACTTCTAACTCATCAATATGAGTTGTTTACAATGAAGGCAAATGAGTCAATTTCAAATATGTACAACCGCCTTATTGTAATCACAAATAGATTGATGAAGTTAGGTAAGATATACCAAAAGGAAGACATTAATAATAAGATCTTACGGGTGCTGCCTAAGAAGGATTAGGAGGGTAGAGTGACCTCCATTGAAGAAGTAAATGATTTCTCGATTTTATCAATCGATGTGCTTCTAAGGAAACTCCTTATATACTAGATTACTTTTAGACAAAGAGTTAAGGAAGACAAGAGAAGAGGGATAACACTTAAAGCTTCAAATGAAGAAAATGCCTCCTCAATAAGTGAAGGGGAAATTGATGATGAAGTCATCCTCCTCTGCAAATGTGTCAAGACTTTTCTTACGAAAAAGAAGAAATTTGAAAAGGATAGCAGAAACCATTTGAGCAAGATGGGACTTGAACCGAAGGGACAACTTTTGAAGGAATCAAGCCATTTATTATGAATGCAACAAATCAGGACATATGAGAAATGAATTTCCTTATCTTAACAAGTCTTTCAAGCCACAAAAGAAGAAAGCTTTGAAGGCGACTTGGGATGATGATAGCAAATCAAATGAGGGAGTGTTCGATGATGAGGAATCAACCAATCTTTGCTTCATGGCATTCTTGGATGATGAGAAGGATGAGGTAACCACATCATCTCAATCTTATTATAGTAATGATGAATTTGATGATGATGATGAATGTGGTGCATTAGAAGCATTGTTCGAAAAGTATAAGAAATTAGCTAGGAAGCATCAATCACTTAGAAGTAAGTATGCATCCATTTCAAAGGAGAAAAATGTTTTACAAAATGAATTTCATTCTTGTAAAATAAAACTTGAAAGTTTTGAAAAAGAAAACAAGTTTTTAAAAGATGAAAATGCTAAGATTTTGAAAGAAAAGGATTTGTTAAAAGATAATCTTTCAAGGTTTGAGCAAGGTGATGTTAAAATTAATTCTATTTTGAAACACCAAAAACTTAGTGGTAATAAAGAAGGTAAAGTGGTTGGAATTGGTAAGGTTGGTAAAAAATCTAAATTTTCAATAAATAAATTATTGATGGTTGAAGGGTCAAAACATAATCTATTGAGTATAAGTCAACTTTATGATAATGGTTATAAGGTTGTTTTTGATCCTAAGGAATGTTTTGTTTATATAATTAGTGATGATATGTTAGTTTTTCAAGGTGATAGAATAAAAAATGTGTACATGATTGATTTAGATTCTATTCCTAACAAGAATGTGAAGTGTCTTGTTTCTATAAGTGAGAATTCATGGCTTTGGCATAAAAGGCTTAGACATGCTAGCTTTGAGAGTATTAGCGATCTCAGAAAGAATGAACATGCGGTAGGACTTCCAAAGATCAAATTTGCTAAGGACAAGGTATGTGAAGCTTACCATATGGGAAAACAAGTAAAGTTCTCATTTAAGGTGAAAAACAAGGTAACCTCTTTTAAACCCCTTCAATTGTTGCATATGAACTTGTTTGGACCAACTAAAGTAGCTAGCTTAGGTGGTATGCATTATGCACTTGTTATTGTTGATGATTACTCTAGGTTTACTTGGGTCTCTTTTATAGCTCATGAAGATGATGCATTCAATGCTTTTCAATCATTAACTAAAAGAATGCAAAATGAAAAGGGATATTACATTTCTTCAATAAGGAGTGATCATGGAAAAGAATTTCAAAATGAAAATTTTAAGTCTTTTGATGATTTGCACGGTATTCATCATAACTTTTCATCTTTTAGAACTCCTCAACAAAATAGTATAGTTGAAAGAAATAATAGAACTCTTTATGATATGGCATACAAATCGAGTTCATTTAAGATCAATTTTGAGTAAAACTCCTTATGAGCTATGGAATGGTAGAAAACCAAGAATTTTGTACTTTAGAGTATTTGGTTGCAAGTGCTACATTTTGAACACTAAGGATAACCTTGGGAAATTTGATTTAAAAACTAATGAGGGTTTATTCTTAGGGTATGCAACATCTAACAAGTCATATAGGGTGTTTAACAAATGTTCTTTGGTTGTAGAGGAATCTATGCATGTTGTTTTTGATGAAACTAACTCCCTTAGTCCAAGAAAGGACATTGTTGATGATGATATAGGAATCATATTAGAACAAGGTGAAGGACAAGAGCATCTACAAGAAGCTACACCTAAAGATGTTGATAAGGAAGAAGTGAATGATCTTCTTCCTTACCTAGCTGTAACCCACATTGAGCATGATCTTCCAAAGGAGTGGCAATTCCCAAAAGGACACTCCAAGGAACAAATTTTAGGTGAAACATCAAAAGGGGGCATAACTCGCTTTAAATTTAAAGATACTCATAACAATCTTGCATTTATTTCTCAGATTGAACCTAAGAATATGAATGAAGCCTTAGATGATAAGAGTTGGGTGTAAGCTATGCAAGATAAACTAAACCAGTTTGATAGGAATAATGCATGGCCCTTAATACCTAAGCCTAGAGATGCATCTGTTATAGGAACTAAGTGGGTGTTTAGGAATAAGCTTGATGAAAGTGGTATCATAACTAGGAATAAACCTAGGTTAGTGGCACAAGGATATTGTTAAGAAGAAGGAATAGACTTTGATGAAACTTTTGCACCTGTAGCTAAGTTAGAGGTCATTAGAATGTTTTTGGCATATACATCTCACATAAACTTTGAACTTTTTCAAATGGATGTGAAAAGTGCATTTTTATATGGTTTTATAAATGAAGAAGTTTATGTTACACAACCCCCTAGTTTTGAAAATTTTGAATTTCCAAACCATGTTTTCAAACTTACCAAAGCTCTATACGGCCTTAAACAAGCCTCTAGAGCTTAGTATGATAGGTTAAGTAGTTTTTTTATTGATCATGGTTTTGAAAAAGGCAAAGCAGACACAACACTTTTCATTAAGCATTATAAATATGATATCTTGCTTGTTCAAATCTATGTGGATGATATCATATTTGGTGCTATTAATGAAAAATTATGCAAGGAGTTCTCTGAGTGTATGTAAGGAGAATTTAAGATGAGCATGATGGGAGAGTTGAAGTATTTCTTAGGACTTCAAGTCAAGTAATGTGAAGATAGGATTTTCATCAATCAAGTCAAGTACACACAAGAAATGCTCAAGAAATTTGGACTAAAAGATGCAAAAGCTAGTAAGACTCCTATAAGTACTATCACAAAGCTTTCCTTGGATGAAAGTGGCATACAGGTTGATCAAAAGAAGTATAGAGGTATGATAGGTAGTTTGCTTTACTTAATTGCTTTTAAGCTTAATATAATGTTTACTGTGTGTATGTGTGCTAGATTTCAGTCATCTCCTAAGGAATCGCATTTATGTGCTATGAAACGTATTTTCAAATACTTGATTAGTACTATGCACTATGGCTTGTGGTATGCTAAGAATGACTCATTTAACTTGACTACTTATTCTAATGCTAACTTTGCTGGAAATATGTTAGATAGGAAAAGTACTTCTGGTTCTTGTCATTTTTTAGGCAATTGTTTGGTTTCTTGGTTTAGCAAGAAACAAAATTTTGTGTCTTTATTTACTATTGAATCTGAGTATATATTCGCAGGTTGTTTTTATGCTCAAGTCTTTTGGATTCAATAACAATTAAGGGATTACAATGTTTTTATTTCATGCACTTCTATTAAATATGATAACACCAGTGCAATAAAGTTGTCTAGGAATCCCATTCAGCATTCTAGGACCAAGCACATTGATATTAGGCATCATTTCCTATGTGATAATATGCAAAAAGGGAAGGTTGTATTAGAATTTGTTGATACAACTCACCAATTGGTAGATATTTTTACAAAACCCCTTAGTGAAGAATATTTAAACTTCATCAAACATGAGTTAGGAATGACAAATAGATCCTTTTTGAAGTAAGTGTGCTTGGTGGACTTAAGAAATTTCAAGAAAATTCACAGAACTCTTCAAAATTTTTGATTTCTTGATGTTGTACAGCCGTATGTGTTTAGTACGCCCCTATGGATCCTTATACCTTAATTCTTATTTCTATCGAATGTCTTGTATGATCGTACAACATTTTAGTACACTTGTACATATTTCAAAGACAAACTTCTTCAAATTTGGTACGGTCGTACGTGTTTGGTATGCCCGTACGCATATCTGTTGTAAAATTAAAATTTTTTTGGCTGATAACTCTCGTACCGCCATACGCTTCACCCATACGCTTATACGTGATAGTCAATTTTTAGGCATTTTTGAGTCGTATGGCTGTACGCCTAGGTAGTACGCCCATACACGATTTGGAAAACTAATTTTAAACATAATTTTTCAGTTATCGTCGATTATCAGATTCCAATTTTCTCTGATTTCTCTCTAAAATCCTCTCTAAATTCAATAAAATCAATCTCAAATCACTCTAAATTCAGTTGTCCACTCCTCCTTACTTCATTTTTAGTTTGATTTCTGCTTAATCTTCAGTTTTCATTTTGAATTTTTACTATTTTACTGCTTTTCTATTCAATTTTTTTCTTTTTGATTTTCTGAGCAATCTAGCCTTTTTTAGACCTAGGTTTTTTAGAGAAAAGTGCTTAGGATTATGTTAGAATTTCATGCAAGTATAAATTTTTTGCTTTTTCAAAAATTAGCTGAAACTCTGCCGAATTTTCAAAAATCCTGTTTTTAGGCCACATTGTCTGTTTTTACTAATTTTTCACTATGTCAACCCCTCCAGCTCATGGTGGCTCCTTGTCCCATGGACGTAGAGTCAAATGGACTATTCTTTTAGGCTCTGGCCATCGAGTGGCTACTCCTGCTAGTGCTATTCGCACTTCCATTCTGAGTGAGAAAGTTTTCTCTCACTTTCGTTTTATGTGTCATCTTACTATCCGTCAGACTTTTTCTTTATCTACTTCTTTCTCTTGCACCTTCAGACTTTTTTGCAGGCCCTATACTCTTTCTCCTATAAAGTTTGATGGTATTTTTGATTTTCATACTAAGGGCATTTCTAATGCCAAATCTACGATATTTGACTGCAATGACTTCTTAAGGGAGATTGCTCTTTCTACTCCCTTTCATCCTTCTAGACTTAAAGCATCTTGCCTTAAGTCCCCCTCCCTTTATTATTATCATAGACTGATCTCCTATTTGATCTTTGAAAGATCTGAGTCTAATGACACTGTCATTGGCCCTAACCTGATTTTTCTATACTCTATGGTCATGGGTACTCCCATACAGTCTGGGCACTGGCTTCAGACCTCTTCCACAAGGTTGGCATCCAAAAGTAGCCTAGCAGGGCTATCCTATTTGGTCCTATCATTCATTACATTTGCCAGCAACTGCATGCCTTTCCTGCTTCTCCACTTACTCCTGGACTGAAAGGTCATAATGTTGATATATCATTCATTAAGCATTCAATTCTCTTTGAACGTACTTCTAATGATGAGTACGTCATCCATTCTGAGTATGTCTCTCAACGTCTCGATCACTTACAGTCATTGGGTCTTCTCAATGATACTATTTCACTCTATAGATGACGGGATATAGAGATTTATCAGCGCTTATAGGTGCCTATCCCCCAGGATGCTCCTACAGAGTTTCATGTTGAGTTTGATTCTCTTGAAGCCACATGCCAGGCATTTCTAAGTCATAAATGACAGCATCATTTCTAGGCTGGATCTTCCTCATCTGCTGCTGTTTCTGATCCTCCTGCTCTAGCTGCTACTTCCACTTCTGCTCTAGCAGCTGCTGCATCCACTGATTCTATCTCTCATCAGCTTACTGTTATCATCACTCAGCTTGATTGTTTAAATGCTTTCAACGCTACGATCAGTACACTGCAGAGTTCCATGAGTTTCAGATGACTACAGCTGACACTCTCCATTCCATAGTCTGATGCTAGACCTATTTATTATTCCTCCACTAAGTCCACCTCCTCCTCAGGATCCATAGTGATCATTTTGATGTTGTCAAAGGGGGAGATGTTTTAGTTGTTTTGGATTTAGGTCTAATTTTTAAATTTTTTTTGTTATGTCATTTTCATTATTACTTTGATCAATGTATTGGATATTTTAAGTTTATATCAGTGTTGCTCTGATTAGTGTATTGGATATTTGGATATTTTTTTGAGTTTATATGATATTTGATGTTTATTCAGTTCATTATCCTATCTTGTTTATTCTTATTGTTGTTTATTGTCATTTTCTCTGATTATGACTAAATTGGATAATGCTCTAATCATATGTTTCTGTTTATGCTTTGATCATACGTTATACAGTTTGCTCTGATTTTATGGTTTTTCTCCTTTCCTTTGTGCTTGATTGATTACTTGATATTTCATAGCATGAATTCTAAAATAAAGGGGGAGATTTTTGAAATTTTTCAAATCTAAAATTTTTGAGTATATTTTTGCAAATTGAACTTAAATTGATTACCAACAACAAAAAAGGGCAGATTGTTAGACCCAGGATTTTGATGTGTTCATTTTGTGTGAGTCAACTTAAGTTATTTGCAATTTAAAATCATTTTTCTATGTTTGGTACGGGCGTACCAATTTATTTTATTGTATGGCACGAGCATACCACTGACCATACTAAGTTAGCTTTATTTGCTTGAGTTTGGTACGGGCATCCCAAGGGTTGGTACGGGCGTACCGTTGCTCGTAAGAAATTTTATTTTTCAAGAAATTATTTTGGTATGAGCGTACCATTGCTCGCAGAAATTTTGCTTGTCAAGAAAATTATTTTAGTATGAGCGTACCAGTAGATGATATGGTTATACCTAGTTCCTGCATGTTTTTAAATTATGTCTTTTTAAATTGGTATGGGCGTACCATGTTTGGTACGGCCGTACCATGTTTGGTACGACCGTACCATGTTTGGTACGGCCATACGTGACTTTTTAGAAAGGCTTTAAACCCTTTCTAACTGTTTTATTTTCATAATATACATTGTATGAGCGCGCGTATCCGTTTCTCGGCTTTTCCAGTCTTACAGGTTTTGACTTTTGAGAAAAACGGGATATGTGGAGTCGCCACCTAGTTTGTTTCTATTAACCCAATTGAATTAATTTTGAAAACTAGGAAATAAAACCTTGGTTTTTCAGAGTTGAAAACATCCTTAGTTTCTTCAGAGTGTGGGTTCG
>CANYBF010783427.1:0-20695 GCA_948192965.1 Dalechampia spathulata
TCACTTAAAGATTATAATTCTCTATGTATTTTTGATTTTTCAATTCAATAGTTAATTTAAATACTATTATTAGTAAATATTTTAATTTTAAATGATCACGAAGTTAATAATTAATTAATTTTATATTTGAATTACATAAAACTTTATAAAATATATGTTATTTTATTTTCAATTTTATGAATAAAATAAAATATTTTATTAAATAGATATATTTCATAAAATATTTAATTTTAAATAAATTCTAAATCATAAATAATAATACATTTGATATTTATTTTATGTATATCCCCTTCCATTAATAATATATTAAAAAAAACCAATAAAAAATGAAAAATTAAAATGAGAAGGATTGGTCAAATATCCTGATATAATAGAAAAAGTTATAGTTTGTGTTGTAGGTGGGAATGGAGAAAAGGAATTTAATACAGCCCATAATGTATGGGTGCATATTAATGATGATAATCAAATTCAAGTGTGTGTTAGAGATTTGGATGAGGTTGTGGCAGTAATGTAATGACATCCTCCTCTTCAATATATGATTTTTTTTTTAACTTTAAAATAGAATTTTAAAATATTATTATTTTTTATTTTTAATGATGGATAATCTTCATTTAATTTAATTGATATAAAATCTACATTATTGATTTCATTTCTGATGATATTATTTGATGAAGAATATACTTTTTTTGAATTTATTTATCATTTACCATTTCCCTAGTATAAAAAAATACATGATAAAAAAAATACAACTCCTTCAAATAGATAAATAATAATAATAATATCTAACTTAATTTAAAAAGATTGCAATATGATCTATTATGACATAATTCCCACTAAAATACATAGCACTTGTAATTTTATGAAATGATAAGTCAAATATGCAGCTTTTATATAAGTGTAATTGGTGCTGTATGAAAGCTTAGTGAGATGGGTCGGCCCATTGTATGAACGACACCGGATATTGCAGAGGAATACAAATAGCTCCATGAGAAATCCATGGCATAAACCAATTAGCTCAGCCCATGGAAAAGTATATAATAAGCAATCTCAATATCAGCCTGAACAAAAAAAATAGTAAAGAAAAAGAGTAACTGAGAAAGCTACTCGAGATTATTGTATTAGGAGGGAATTTCAAAAATTCAGTGGGCAGACATGCTGAATTCCACGCTACCTGGTTTCCTTTTATTCCTTATCGAGTCCAACGCACCAGCTCTATCCCCCCAATACGACGTCGCGTCCTGCAGTGACGTGCTATAACGCTTATATACGCCATATTCGGATTCCATTTATTGATCTTTATTCTCTGTTTCAAATCTGAGTGAGAACGAAACCCTCTAGTAGTGGTAGTAGAGATGGGAAATGCCGGCGGCGATTCGCAGTCGCAAATGATGAAAGTAGCAAACGGAGAAGCTGGTTATCTGCATGAAGATGTTCCTCATCTTACAGATTTCATCCCTCATCTTCCTGTAATAATTTTAATCACAATGCTAGTTTCTCTTTATATTTATTCTCTTGAAGATTTTGCTAATCTGTTCATTGAAGATTTTTCTTTATCTTTTTGTTTTTTTATGTATTTATCTTTTTACCCGGGTTTTTGTATTGTGTAGACTTATCCAAATCCGCTACAAGATAATCCTGCCTATTCAGCAGTCAAGTAAGTAAACCATCTTCCACCAGATCTACACTTTGAACTCTGAAAGTATTTGCTATTTTTGCCTGACATAAATGATAACTATTTCTCAGTTGCTTATTTATTTCCTTTTTCTGAATTCAGGCAATTCTTTGTTAATATGGATGATACTGTTGTGCAAAAGGTCCGGTTTAATTTCTATTACTGTGTGCAATGCAATAGTTAATAGCGAATTTCTGTCAATTGATCTATGTGTTTTTTGAGTCATGAAGTTCGTATAATTTGGATTCGTTTGAGTGGGATCGTATTTAATTTTGTGATTGAATAGATTGTTGTTCACAAGGATGGTCCAAGAGGGACTCATTTTCGGCGAGCTGGACCTCGCCAGAAGGTATCTCTATTTTGTATCTGAATTGACTTGAAGAGATAAAACATTTGTTGTTTGATATAATTATGTACTCGTTTTCGGTTGTTTGGGTTTTCCTGTGCTGCTCAGGTGTATTTTAAGTCTGATGAAGTACATGCGTGTATTGTAACATGCGGTGGTCTTTGTCCTGGTCTCAACACAGTAATCAGGGAGATTGTTTGCGGCCTTTATCATATGTATGGTGTTACCAAAGTTCTTGGAATTGATGTGAGCACTGCTTTTCAGTTTGCTGAAAGTTCAGTTTTTCATTTTCTTTATTTTTTTGGTTAAGATACTTAAAGTTTGATGACACATTTATGGTGAATTATTTGTTTTCAACTGAGTTTATGATAGTTGGTTCTCAATGAATGAGATTTTGACTGCTCCGGAAATGACATGCAGTTTAAGTTGTCATGTCTCAAAAATTAAGAAATCTACTTCACAAGTTGGAGGTCTCACGGGCAAATTCCTTTTATATGTGTTTGTAGGGAGGCTACAGAGGATTTTATTCCAAAAACACTATTACTTTGACCCCTAAGGCTGTCAATGACATCCATAAACGTGGTGGTACTATCTTGGGCACATCAAGAGGCGGTCATGACACGTCAAAAATAGTTGACAGCATTGAAGATCGGGGCATTAATCAGGTCTGCATTTGGTACGATCATCCATTTAATTTAAGTAGAAGCACAAAATTTTGAGTGTGAATTTAAATTGTTGTAGCGCTGGAAATTTATATGTAGATCCTGATTGTCCCCTGAAATGATCCAGGTCTATATAATTGGTGGTGATGGAACCCAGAAAGGAGCAGCAGTCATTTTTGAGGTAACTTCTATATACAGCATTGAAAAAAAGTAACGGTTGCATGTTTAGAGATCACACTAAGTACAGTATGACATTAGTTGTGAATGGAATTACAAGCATGTGCCAAAGACATGAATGAGCCTTTGTAAGGATCAAATATGAATGTGTTCAAGCTTATGAAGTTTTGTTTGTTTTATTTTTGTGTTCTCCTATGTTCATATTCACCAGGTTCAGTCATTTTTTACTTGCTTGCATGTTCTTTATTTTTTTGGATAGAATTATCTTTTTTGTGTTGCAAGCACTCGGATGTTGCAGTTCTTTAGAGGTGCTACTCTTTGGCTCTTGTTGGGGAATCCCACATGGAAAAAATGTGAGGAGTTTAAGTGGTATATAAGTAGAGTAGATTGGTAATTAGTACAAGTCAATTGGTTTTGTGCAAGATAGGTACCCTATTTAGGGCCATTGTTATGAATTCAGTCCAACTCTCTCTTCGGTTCATGGAATTTCTACAGCTCTGAATCCACTCCTCTCCTGTTGTTCAGATACAGACAGTTTATTTCATGATAGTAAAGACAACTTCTGAAGATTTAATTTTTAAGGTTGCAGTTTTATATGCTCTTGAATGTTCTTCATCTCTGTCGAATGTCAAGGCTTTACCTGAATATTGCGAGACTGTCTTCTGCTCATTTGGTTCGCGGATGCTACCTGTCTGCACTTCTAATTTCCGTATTCATATTCATGCTTTTATGTAATACTTGATCCCAAGAAGCATGCCTCTTACTGCACAGGAAATCAGACGGCGTGGCCTGAATGTTGCAGTTGCTGGAATTCCAAAAACCATTGACAATGACATTCCGGTATTTGTCTTCAGTACCTTTTTCCTCGTTTCCATTATTTTTCTGCAAAAACCATGTACAGGATCTTGAATTAACTTTCCGTCTCTCGTTTCAGGTTATTGACAAATCCTTTGGTTTTGACACTGCAGTGGAGGAGGCTCAACGTGCAATTAATGCAGCACATGTTGAGGCTGGAAGTACTGAGAATGGTATCGGTGTTGTGAAGCTAATGGGACGATATAGTGGTTAGTGACTCACGGGCAGATGGCAGTCCTTACAGCCGTTTTTTTATGTGCTACCCTTATAAAGTCTTGCTCTAATTCAATTAGAATTGCTGCTACAGGATTCATTGCGATGTATGCCACACTTGCCAGTCGAGATGTTGATTGTTGTTTGATTCCGGAGTCTCCCTTCTATCTTGAGGGAAAGGGCGGTCTTCTTGAATTTATTGAAAAACGACTTAGAGATAGTGGACACATGGTTCTTGTTATTGCTGAGGGGGCTGGACAGGATCTTGTTTCAAAGAGTCTAGAATCCATGGACCAGCAAGATGCTTCTGGAAATAAGCTGCTTCAGGATGTTGGGTTATGGATATCCCAGAGAATCAAGGTATTTATATGGAATATCGTTCTAGACTTTATGTTACTGATGTTTAACAATTAGTTTTTCCAATTTTGTACATTGTGATTTTATGTCTATAGCTTCTGAGATTATCTGGTCTCTTAATTCATGGAAGCTCTTTTATGTTCATAGTTAGCGTTTTACCTTCCATGGAGTGGTTCGAGTGTGATGGCACTTGTCTTTGATGATAGACCGTTATAATTGATTTTGGTTTTTGAACAAGAGAATCTGCAGATTTGGTGAAAAGTAATATATTGGTGCTATCTTTGTAAATATATCATAACGAATTCTCTGTTGCTGAGTTACAGGTCTTTTGTTTTTGTTTCCTCCGTTCTAGGTCCATTTTGCAGGAGAAGATAAGATGAACATCACTCTGAAGTATATTGGTAAGCGCCTTAGATTTGTTTTGCCTGTCTATTTTCTTTGCACTTGAA
Organism: Dalechampia spathulata; assembly: GCA_948192965.1. Lineage (NCBI taxonomy): Eukaryota > Viridiplantae > Streptophyta > Magnoliopsida > Malpighiales > Euphorbiaceae > Dalechampia > Dalechampia spathulata. Next base: position 4,732 of record CANYBF010783427.1, read on the forward strand.
TCCTTTTCGTACACAAATAAACTTACTAAAATCACCTGCAGATCCTACATACATGATCCGTGCAATTCCTGGCAACGCTTCTGATAATGTCTACTGCACGCTCCTTGCTCATAGTGCAGTCCATGGGGCAATGGCTGGATTTACCGGCTTCACGGTTGGATCTGTCAATGGCCGACATGCTTACATTCCTTTCAATGTATGTTCCGTTTTCTTTGTATGGAATTAGGTGATGATTTATAGTATTGACTACCACAACAACTTTTTCCTGCGGTGCCTTTAGAAACAGTACTTACTAAATCCTTACTAGCTGCATTTCTTGAAGCTCAATTTATGTTTGTGTTTGTGTTTGTGTGCATCAATGAGTTATTTCGAGTTGCATCAACTAAATAGATCTCAAATGCTTCTAACTCGTTTTGGTGACCTTCTGTGGAATTCTGTTTCCAGCGCATCACTGAGAAGCAGAACAAGGTCGTCATTACTGACAGGATGTGGGCAAGACTTTTATCTTCAACCGACCAGCCAAGTTTCATGAACCCCAAAGTTAGAACTCCAGTCAAGAAACACGGAAAGCCCCCTCCCCAACCATAATTCAAAACATGCAAACCAATATGTTCACATTGTGATATACAAGAAGTTCAGTTTATCCTTCTCCAAATCAGAGGTGGTGGTTTTTTGCCTGGATCAGAAGTTGGCCTCTCAGAAAAACATGCTAGTTGTACTGAATTGGCGAATGTGGGGGCAATCTCGCTCTGTTTCCAGACTAGGAGAGCACGCTAATTCTCCATTTGGAGAGAACTTGTAAATAGAGGAGTGAATGTTGAGATGACATTGATCAATTATTATCAAATAATTGACTAATAATTTTAAGGTTTGATTTGTCTTCCTTCCACGATTTTCAATTCATGGACAGACGACCTGCAATTTGAGATGCAGTCATGTTTGCACAGCTGTGCCGGGATTACACCCTCTTGATCTCTTAAGGCAGAAGAATGCAGGCGCTTAGAATACAAAGGTTATTATAACTGGATGCAATGTATACGAAACAATGAATCAAACTTGATAAAAAGAAAAAAGAAAAAGCTACTATTTAAGGTTGGCACGCAAATCAACACTTGTAGATGCCAGAGGGATCGGCATTCTGGATGATCCAGGGGTGCTCCAGTAGCTTATGTAACGGCAGCCGCTTTGAACAATCCTTGACAAGCATCTATCATTTATAAAGAGCAGAAAATTTTCTCAAATTCAGACACCATATTTGTTACAATGAAATCTGTTCTGTTTGTCTTTATTAAGAGAAAAGCTTCACCTGGCTTATAAGATCCTTTGCAGGAGAAGAAACAACAGGTTTAGGCGGGAATTTTAGATCCACTTGCACAATCCTGTTGAAAAATACGTGATCAATGCTTCAAAAATAATGCGAATTTGGAGCAAAATTATGAAAAGCGAAAGCAAATTCACTTGATGCTTACCTTCTGTACGTGTCAGAGTGTTCTTTGGCCTCGAAAGGCGGGACTCCGTACAAAAACTCATAACAGAGAACACCAAGGCTCCAGATATCAACACTAGTATCATGCTCTACACTTTCCACTGCACCATAAGCAAACGTATTCTATCAAGTCTGTCTGAACCTGAAGTGGAATGTCATGGAAAACGCAAAGAGCAGCAAAAACAGAAAACACCCTCGTTCAAATTTGATGGTTTTTTCTCTATTACATACCCATCTCAGGGGGCAGGTAATCCAATGTACCGCACATTGTTCGTCTACGGTTAAATGTGTGCACTGACCAGCCGAAATCTGCAATCTTAAGCTCCCCCTGATTAGAAGAAGAGACAAAATTTTACATCATAAGCAGATGGATAATGGGTAGTCCATTTATTTATCATCCATTTACATATGGAAAAGAAAAATAGTTGCGGATCTATCTGTCAGCACCTGTGAACCAACCAGAAGGTTCTCTGGTTTGATGTCTCTATGTATTACATGCTTGCCATGGCAATAAATCAGCGCCCGAGCTAACGATGCAACATACTGCCACATATATAGGCATATATTTTAAGGAATTTGCCATTACCAATTATGGAAAGGTAAACTGAAATTAAAAAGAGAGTTCATGAAACAAAACAACTCACAGTAGCAGCACGTCTTTCATTAAAATAGTTACATTTCTGAAGTTCTTTGTAAAGTTCACCCTTTGAAGCATACTCCAATATCAAATAAACCCGTTTCTGCAACAAATTGAATTCATATAAAGAAAGACAGATTGGTGAGGATTATGCAGCGAGAAAATATTTGAAAGGAAAAGGCACAAGAAATTCCATAGACAAACCCACAGACATACTTGATCATAGAAGTATCCATAAAGTCGCAAAATATTGGGATGGCGAAGATGACTTTGAATTTCAACTTCCCGTCGGAGCTGATGCTCTACTTGTGATTGTTGCAGTTGGCTTTTAAAAAGCACCTTCAGAGCCACGATATGATTGCTCTGTTCATCACAAAACCACAAGATTTGGGGACCAAAGTTGCAGCATTAAACCACATTTAAAAAGGTAAAGAATTCATTTGAAAGAAGGAACCATGATCGATCAAAATTTTGATGAAGAGAAAAACAAACCCTTTTCTCTCGTGCTAAGTAGACATGCCCAAACTTTCCTCGTCCAAGTGGCTTTCCTATATCGAAATCATTAAGCGTCCATCTTCTTTTCTCTGTTTCTGTACCGGCACCACCACCCTCCTCCTGTTCACAATCAAAATTATTCATCAAGCACTCCATTTTCTTTCGTTTTTTATTTGATTCTCCCAACATATTGATTCTTTAATAAACAAAAGCAAGAGAAAAAAAGATAAAGAACAGGGCATGCTTCAAAAATCAAGAAAATCAACAAAAACAAACAAATAACAACATAAAAAGATTAATGATTTTAATTATATAACACCTTGTTATGCGGGTGTGGTTGGGTCTCTGCAGCGATCGCCATGAGAAAGCAACGAGAATGAATTAAAACAGGAATTATTACAACTGACGGAAACAAAACCAGCAAAAGAAAGGAATTCAGAATCCACCACTAAAACCAAACACCTTTCCCAACGGTCGAATCACTGCCTTCCGCCACGTGTCCCAATCCCGCTCTTCCTGTCTTTCAAACATAATATTGTCCTTTTCTTTTCTTACCGTTGGATGGGTGTTCCTCTTTCTCCACGTGGTGGGTCTCTGATTCTAATTCATGGGCCTCCTCTAATGGGCTTGTAGCCCACCAACTCAATAACCTTTTGGTATCTAAGGTGATGTACCTTAGGGTCCCACACCCCGACCCGACAAGATTGTGAAAGAGGTAAATTATGGTACCCAGCGGCCTCTTATATGGGGATCCGAGATCTTGGTGCCCACAAGAAGTCCACCCAGAGAGTGTAATTCCCATACTGCGGCTGCCAAGACTCAAACCGTGAATCATTTGATACCAACATCACACCTGAGTACCAACTGAACTATACCCCTGCGGCTACCAACTCAATAACCTAATGTTATGGGAGCAACATAATATGACAAATACGTCAAACTTAATATAATATGAGTCATCCCAAGAATCTAGAGCATATAATATTAGATTGGATTATATATTTTATGACAGGGTAATGCAGATGTCATGTGGTCATCCCATCTCGAAAATACGTGTCGAGGGCTGAGCATGCAATGGCATCGACAAGCAGCATTATATTTCCTTTCCTCCCGAGGCGTCCACATCTTCTAGACACTCTTCCTTTTCTTTTGTACGCATTACGAGAAGATCACCGTATCAACTTCCCATCCTCTCCCTTATATACTTGCCCCCATCCTTCCCTTCTCCTCAACATTTCTATTCACCATTCAACTCTCTTCTGCTTCTGTTCATGTCTGATCAGTCTAGGTCCATGTCTCAGATGACTCGTGACACATCACCACCGTCGCACCCAGCGGTCAAGTTCCTGACAGCAGCCACAGTTGGCGCTGCATGCCTGTTTCTATCTGGTTTGACCTTAACCGGCACGGTGATAGCCCTGGTCATAGCAACTCCTGCTCTGGTGCTTTGTAGCCCCGTTCTCGTCCCAGCTACCATAGTCGTATTCCTGGTTACATGTGGGTTCTTTTTCTCTGGCAGTTGTGGACTGGCTGCGGTCATGGTTCTGACGTGGATGTATAATTACATAACGGGAAAGCACCCACCTGGCGCGGATAGGTTGGATTACGCGAGAGGACAGCTAGCCAGGAAGGCTCATGATATGAAAGAAAGAGCTAAAGAGTATGGACAGTATGTTCAACACAAGGCCCAGGAAGCCACCCAAACTCAAGCATCATGATCAGCTGTGATACGATTGATTCCTTTCCTTATCTTAATATATAATATCAAAATCTAGATATGTATGATGTGCTGAGTAGGTGTTGTTGGCTGGCTGCATGTTGTTTCCTCGGCTACAGGCAATTATTATGTAATTCTGTTGGGTTTGGTCCTTTTGTTTGTGTCCTGAGAACGGAGTTATCCTTAATAAATGTCGATTTTGGAGTAACATTTGTTGATACCCTCAGCCATGGCCAACGGAACAATGCCGCCTCGAGCAGTAGAGAGCAATGAGCAACAAAAGAGGCAAACCAACCAACCAGCCAGCCAGCCAATAATTTGATTTAAGCTTAATGCACTTGACATTATTTCATTAATATTTGTAGTCATATGTAACTGTTTTATCATAAAATAAGATATATAATTACGTTTACAAGATTTTCAGATACCATAATATAAAATTATAATTTTTTCAACGCTACGACGTCGTATAACGGACCGCAATGTTATTAAATTTAATATTCCACGTGATTCCAAATCGATCTGTTAAAAATATAAAAAAAACCTCAAATCGACAAACACAGATGCCGTGTGCTTCGAAACGACGTCGTTCGGGGCACTTCAGCCGTCAAATTACCAGATTCCATGGAAAAGTGAAAAAGTAAAATATAAATCCGAACGAATAAGGTCAGAAACCTTCAAAGCTTAGACAGCCCGCCTAAATTCAGAAGGCAACACTGGTTCCAAGAATCAATCGACGATTTGAAGAGTTGAAAACCCTAATTCTACATTTTGAAGAATGGTAACTACGATTTTAGCTTGTTTTCTCGAGATTTCTGCAATTTAGCAGAGAATTAAACTGAAAAATTCCTTCTCCTTTTTCTTTTCCTTGTTTTTTCAGTTTTCAATCGCTGCGATTAACGATACAGACTCCAGACAACAATGGGAACCCTTAGCTCCAACAAAAGAAGCTCAGGCACCATTTTTTCTTTCTTTTACAGTCATTTTCATGCTGATAAAACATAATAATAATACTCTTCATTATTCTCCATTAGTAATATTATAAGCTCGTATAGTTTATAGCTGTTTCTTTTTTCAATTTTTAGGAATCTCACCTTACTCAAACGTATCACGAAGGACTTCTAAAATTGCAAGCCAAAGAGTATGATAAAGCGCGCGAATTGTTAGAATCTGTGCTTAAAGATCCTCTCATCTCTAATTCTCAGGTATTCTTTTTATTTCCTCCTCTTTTAAAAAAAATTAGAAGTGCTTGTTAGTGGTTTAGTTATTTGCAGCTCTTGTAGTTTGATTTTTGTTTTTGATATCATAGGCGGCTGGTAATGCAAGTGATGATCATTTGCAACAACTAAGGTTCGAGTCGTGTCTTAATTACTCTCTTTCTCATCCACCGTCTAAATCATATATCGTCATCATTTAGCATTGTTAATGATGAACCAGAAACTTCAAATGTAAGTGCCATTAATCATTTTTTCATCTATGTTGCATTTATAAGCTCTCTTTTTCTTTTTCACTTTTGGCTGCAGATTTCTGGCACTGAAGAACCTTTCTACTGTTTTCTTGGAACAAGGTTCAGCTCATTACGAGAGTGCCCTTAATTGTTATCTTCAAGCTGTGGAGATTGATAGCAAAGATTCAGTTGTTTGGAATCAGCTTGGAACTTTATCATGTTCAATGGGTTTGTTGAGTATATCACGCTGGGCGTTTGAGCAAGGACTTATTTGCAGCCCTAATAATTGTAAGCATGTCGTCTTGTTGATCCAAGTTTTCTACCACTTACATTCAATCACACAGACACACTTTGTGTTTAGCCTTTTCATTTGGTATTTGCTTGCTTTGTGTCTGGGAAATGAAATTGTAATTCCTTGGAAACTTTATCTCATTTTTGTGATGCCTTTTTTTCCCTGTATAATGCATGCAGGGAATTGTATGGAGAAACTGTTGGAAGTTCTTATTGCCATTCGTGATGAGGTTGCTTGCCTCTCTGTTGTAGAGTTGATTTTGAGGAACTGGCCTTCACATTCTCGTGCTTCATATGTTAAAAATGCTATTGAAGAGTCTGAGCCAATACCATTTGCTCCTAGAGGGATTGATAAACTTGAACCCAAACATGTCAGGCTCAAATTCCTTGACAAGAGAAAATCAACTGATGAAAGAACTGATGAGGGTGTTGCCTGCAAAAAGTTAAACCAGAACACAGATTTATTTCTTCCCGAGGCTTCATGGCCTGCTCTTGCTGATGCCCTTGTAGAAATTTTACTTCCACTGAATGATTTTGGTGCTGAGAAGGAGGTAGACAAAGAATTCATATCTGGTGATGTTAGGTTAAGTATACATTTGCCTTCTCATACGAATATTGTCATGGGATCCAGTGACGATAGAGGGCGGAACCCCAAATCTAGCGATAGCCCGACTGTTGGTGGTTGTAACTCTGAAAAGGCCAGTTTTAATAGAGAAAGAGAAACAACTACATGTGAAGACCAGCCTCATGAGAGGCGGAGTACTCGTCTTGAAAGGCTTAGGAGTCGTAAACCAGGAAAAGAAGAATTTGATTTTGCTGCTAGTAAGGATCTTGCCAAAGTCGTGCTTCAATTGCTAGAACCGTTTGTTGTTAGTGGACTTAGAACCCATGATTCTGATCAAGCTTCTGGTCACCGTGTTTCATGTCATGGTCAGGTCAACTCTTTGGATATGGAGCCTAACAATATCTCTGAGTTTGTAAGAGAAACTTCAAAAAATTATGGTGCTTATCATATGGGTCACTTGCTGTTGGAATATGCCGCAACAAGGGGTTTTGCATATCAAGATGCATTTTCCAAATTATTAGAGTTGGAGAGACTGACAAGAAATTGGGGCCAGGATAGGACGTCTGAATGTAGTCTTTTTCTTGCTGAGCTGTATTATGAACTAGGATCTTTGCCTTCTAATGCTTCAAAGCTGCGAGAATTCATATCAGAGGCATCATATCATCTTTGTAAGATAATTGAATCTGTTGCTTTGGAGTATCCTTCATCAGAAAGCGGCTCTTCGCTGAAGGGCTTTCAGGATAACAATGAAGCATTTGCTAAAGATTCCAGTTGTCGAGATTCATTTTTTACTAGTTCGTTGGTCAGTGACAAAGTTTCCTTTTGGGTTCGATACTTCTGGTTGAGCGGAAAATTGTCTATCTTTGACCACAATAAGGCAAAAGCTCATGAAGAGTTCTGCATTTGTTTATCCCTTTTGGTGAAGGAAGAAGTGAATAATTCTCCATTTTCAGTTCACCTGCCTCACCTAAAGATTAATAAAGAGTTAACTGTGAACAGGGTTCTTCATGAAATTAATTTATTAAAGGTTGATTTCTTGCTGGAGAAAACTGTGGGTGATATGATGGAGAAAGAAATGTATATGGAATGCATAAACTTGCTTTCTCCACTTCTATTCTCTACAGAACATGCACTAATTGATGTACTACCAGCACCTGCTTCTGATGAGAAAAGTGAAGAATATGCATGCATTGAGCTATCAGCAATGAATGCATTAATTAAAGCTTGTGAGAAAGTAAAGCCAACGAGCATTGAGGTATATTTGAATTGTCATAGGCGAAAGCTTCAGCTACTCATGCTAGCAGCTGGTATGGACTATGAAACTTTACGACGGAAGTATGGGTTAAAAGCACTCTCTGCCTTTGGTGGCATATCAAAACAAAATCAGGATAAGCATTGGAGTGACTTAGTAACCGAGGAAGTGAAAGCAATTTCACAAAGTGTGTCACAGTTGAAGATGAATGCATCACTTAATTCTGTAAGTCCTTAATTTGGCTTGATAAAAATGTTCCACACTCATAATTTAGGTTGAAGTCAAATAAACTGTAGACACAAGTTCATTATTGCATTACATAATTCAGTCGGTTTCTATGATGCTGTTAATGACAGCTTATGGTGCAACTGTTATATGTCAGCTTCGTTTCATTCCTGATTCGCTTACCTTGTAATATGACATTAAGCTTGGCGTATGAATGTATTATGCTTGCAGAATGGTATGGTCATTCCAACTGGCAGCATTGGCGATATTCAAACTTTGCTGCTGGCTTTCATGTGCCATATAGCAATTAATTACCTCTCTAAGCAATCTTCTACACCTGTGATTACTGATGAAACCGAGCAAAAGCAAGCATTCAGCTTTGTTGATGCAGGCATAGCATTTTGCAAACTTCAACACCTTGTCCCCGCTGTCACCATTAAAACCCAAGTGATGTTCTAGTGCAGAACTTAGTTTTGAATACAATACTATTGATTGCTTTTTCCTATGGATTTTTAACCAAATTTCTGACTTGTTATCTTAGGTTGAGTTAATTGTGGCAACCCATGATTTACTTGCTGAGTATGGCTTGTGCTGTGCGGGTGAGGGCGGCAAAGGAGAGGAAGGAACGTTTCTTAAATTTGCAATCAAGCATCTCTTGGCACTGGATATGAAGCTCAAATCTAATTTGAACTCTTCTAACCAAGAAGCAGTTCAACATGACAAACAACTTTCTCCCCATAGCCAGAATAAAACATGTGAAAAAGACTCAAAATCTGATAAGGTAGATGTGGAGATGGTTGGAACTGAAGTTGATGAAACAGGAAAAGTTGACAGTGATTTTTTTGAACAGACTACCTCCAAATGGGTATCTTCTCTTCGAGACCCAGAGAATGTCAATGCAGTTGTAGGATGCCAATTGCGAAGTGCTGAGGATGGTAAGATCATGTGGCAAAATATGACGGAACAACCTACAGAATCTGGAAATGAGCTTACTGAAGATGAGTGGGAGGAACTTGAGTCAATGATTGACAATGCTTTGGATCAGTGTTTTTTCTGCTTATATGGTCTCAATCTTAGATCTGATTCATCCTATGAGGATGATCTAGCCATGCACAAAAATACTAGTCGTGGAGATTATCAGACCAAGGAGCAATGTGCTGATGTTTTTCAATATGTCTTGCCATACGCAAGGGCTTCTTCTGTTAGTAATCTTTCTCTTATGTCCCTCTTTCTTTCCATGTAACTTGGCAAATCCAGTATGTGAATTTCTACTTCCTTTTTTGACTTGTTAATGCATGGTGCATTCACAGAAAACTGGATTGGTAAAACTTCGTAGAGTGCTAAGAGCAATACGCAAACACTTTCCACAACCACCAGATGATGTTTTGACTGGAAATCCAATTGATAAGTTCTTAGATGATCCTGATTTGTGTGAAGAGCAACTCTCAGAGGAAGCAGGATCTGAAGGATTTCTGGAGACCATAACAAAGAAAATATTTGCTGATGTGGGAAGCATCAAACAGAACAAGTCAATGGTGGTTAGAAGGTATCGGCTGTTGCATAAGCTATTTGAATTTTTCCAACCAGGTGTTCTCCAGAATAAGCACATTTTAGGAATGATATCACTTTTGCAGCTCTGAGCCATATTTGGATGTATATTGCAACTTGTACTATTTTCTAGCCCTGTCAGAGGAAATGAGTGCAACTGATAAGTGGCCAGGTTTTGTGCTCACCAAAGAAGGGGAGGAATTTGTACAGCAGAATGCGAATCTCTTCAAATATGATCTTCTCTACAACTTTCAACGCTTTGACAGTTGGCAACGGCTTGCAAATATTTATGATGAGGCAATATCTGTTCTCATTTTTTCCATTTAATTTCCTGTGCTATTGAAACGAATGCAACATTATTTTGCTCACGACTTAGAATTGCTAGGACTGACTCAACTCCAATCACTTTCCTTTGGTTTCATTTATGCAGGAGGTAGATTTGTTGTTAAATGATGGAAGTAAACACATAAATGTAGCAGGATGGAGAAAGAATGCTGCTCTGCCGCAGAGAGTAGAGATTAGTCGAAGGAGGAGCAGGCGTTGTTTTTTAGTGAGTTTGGCGTTGGCAAAGACATCAGCTGAACAGGTTTATCAATTTTTTTTTCATTATCCATAGGGCAGATCACATTTACTCATTTTTTTGTCGGACTGCTTTTTTTATCCCTTGGTGTGTCTGGGTCATATTATGAGTCAAATATAATAGATTAAGCATCATGTGAATGGTCAAGTTGGCATGCTAGAGCATGATTCTAATATAATAAGTGCTTTGGGGGCGATGCTTCATTGTATGGTCTGAGGCTGATTATGGTTTTAGAATTAAGTTAGAACACTTCAAACAGTCAATAATTGCAAGGGCAACAAATCTCAGAAATAGGGAGCACCAGGATCATTTGGCAATGTGTTCAAGTTCTGATAGTAACTTGTCATTTGTAATTTGCCTGACCGTTCCAAAGAATTTAGTTGATCATGTTATGAATAGTTTTCATCCAATTTAGGCAATGAATATTTCCATCAGCCTTGGTTCTTAATGGTTTTGCATAATGCAACTGAAATAAGTGGATGATTCCGTTGTTGGAAAGGAAGGTGGATCATTTGTTTAATTTTCTTTCACATCTTTCATTACAGATTCAACACTAGGACTTTGAGAAATTGCAAGCTTTTGCTGACTCATCTCCTGACCTTTTTCTTATTCTGATCTTTTTTACTCAAAAACCCATCAATTTTCTTGCCAAGGAAAAAACTCATACCCAGTAACAATCGGCGATGAATTAGTTTTTGCTTCCATATTTAGTTTCAAGGACTGTGTGCTATGTACTCATAAATTATGGAATTCTGTGTGGTTAGTGCGAGATACACGAGTTACTGGCATTGGTATATTATGACAGCCTTCAGAACGTGGTACCGTTTTATGATCAGCGATCTGTTGTCCCTGCAAAGGATGCTGCATGGATAGCATTTTGTGAAAACTCGCTAAAGCATTTTGAAAAAGCCTCGTTGCATAAGTATGTTTGATTTTCTTCTTTGATATTGTTTATTATGTTTTAGTAGATAATATCTAAACTTTAGTTATCCATGTTACAGGCAGGATTGGTCACATGAATTCTACATGGGGAAACTCTGTGAGAAGCTTGGGTATCCATATCAAACGTCATTATCACATTATGATAGAGCTATTGGCATGAATCCATCAGCTGTGGATCCAGTCTACAGGATGCATGCTTCACGCTTGAAATTACTTTGCATGTGCGGGAAACAAAACTTGGCAGTTCTAAAGGTTTTCTTCCATCCTTTCTTAAGTCTTACAAATAACCAAGAGAAGAGAAAGGGAAACACAGTGGCTTTTTAGCTTTTAACTTCCTTGATTGTGTTTTAAGTTCTTTTGCATCGCTTGTTTTCTGTTTGATCCAAATGCTAATGGGCATTTTGTTTTCATCTTACATTTCCCAGTATTAAAAATTTGTGGTTTTCTTCTTAAATTCCTAGTGCTAAAAATATTTATTATCCTATTGTTGATGATAATTGTCCAAAATTTATGCTAATAGATACTTTTTGTAGTTAGACCTTGTAGTTTTGTCTGCCGCAGGTCCTATCAGGATTTTCCTTTAATGAATTGGTAAAAGATGCAGCGTCGAACATCCTTGGTAAACTGGGACCAGAGATGTCAAATTTACCAGATGATATGAAAGATAGAAGCGGTCTAGAAGATTCTGTGGAGAGAAAGCGTGAGGAATTAGTTCTCATGGAAGATGTGTGGAACATGCTTTACAATGATTGTCTTTCAGCTCTGGAAATTTGTGTTGAAGGGGATCTCAAACACTTTCATAAGGCTAGGTATATGCTCGCTCAAGGACTGTATAGGAGGCGTTTGCAGGGTGATTTGGAGAGAGCAAAGGAAGAACTTTCTTTTTGCTTCAGATCATCACGCTCATCCTTCACTATTAATATGTGGGAGATTGACAGCATGGTCAAAAAGGGGAGGTACAACTAATTGCTACTGTTTAGTTACCATTTAATAAGTTTTGTACAAATACTTGGGCATTAGTAGAAAACAGGTCTGTGTATGTGTGTGTATGATAAACACAAAGAATATGGTTACATCACAAAATGATAAATGGTAATGGTTGTTCTGGAGGCACCTTAGAAATGTGAAAGAACATTGTTAGATTCTATGTTACACATGCATGCACGGATCATCTTTGAAATGTTTCAAATGCATCCTGATTTTCTGTGGCAGAGTCTCCTTACTGGCATTTCATTGCCTTTCATATTTACCTATAATTTAGTTATTAATCATCTCATCTTTTGGTTTGAAATTATTGTTTGTCATGCCTATTCCAGGCGGAAAACTTCAGGTATTGCAGGGAGCAAAAGGGCACTTGAAGTTAACTTATCAGAAAGTTCTCGAAAGTTTATTACTTGCATCCGAAAGTATTTGTTATTCTATTTAAAATTACTGGAGGAGACTGGAGATATTTGTACCCTTGATCGTGCATTTATATCTCTTCGGGCTGATAAGAGGGTAAACACTTGAACCCTTTAAATATTTTTTTTTCCTTTGTAGTGTTCTGCCAAGTCATTTTGGTCAATACACTAGCTAAAGGGAATTATTTATTTGCAAGTTTTCATTTCCCAGAAAGTTGTTCATGCTTCAGTAAACTATATGATAAACAAGTCACTGATGAGGTGCTCCTCCTGATTCATCCATTTATCATGTTGTTAAAAGGGGTTATAGTAGTAATTCTTACTGGTTGGCGCAGGCATATTTATTTGTTTGTTACATTATTCTTTGCTGAGCCAGGTCTTATTGGCATTATCATGATCAATTTCTTTACATGCATCCAACTTTCTCATATATTTTTCATATCTGACATTGTTGAATCAATTCATTTGGGATCTAACTTCCATTTTGAATCCAGTTTTCATTGTGCATTGAAGATATTGTACCAGTGACTCTGGGGAGATTAATCAAGGCCCTTGTATTATCCATCCACAAAGCTGGCTCTACTGGCCCTAGCAGCTCTGAGCATCTATTGGAGAAATTGTTCTCGTTATTCTTGGAACAGGGAAACTTGTGGCCAGAGATATTCCACTTGCCTGAGATCAGAAGCCCAGAAGTATCGGAGGAAAGTTTATATGGGTATGTTTCTTTTTTATCTTATAAAAATATTCTGGAACTTTGAATGGATCTTTTTCATTTTTTTCAATTTTACTGTTATTATTTAGTGCAAAAGCAAATGGGTAGCGTTATGACTGGAACATATTAACCCACCTTTTAATACTTCCTGAGCGAGCCATAGTCAATTGTACATAATTTATGTCCACTGTTCCAATTGTTACAGATTCCTGCACATGTATATTGCATCACTGGAGAGAAATGGCAAGCTTGAGACTATCGAAGCCATAAATGAAAAGATTAGGAAGCGATTTAAGAATCCAAAGTTATCAAATAGTAATTGCGCAAAAGTCTGCAGGCATGCTTCTGTTGCTTGGTGTCGATCGCTTATAATTAGCTTAGCATTGATCACTCCATTGCAGTCAAATGAGATTCAGGCCCACAACCTATCAGATAGTGTCTTCGAAAATGGTCCCTTGCTTTGTGTTAATCTGCAGACAAATGAGTTCTGGAGTTCATCATTTGAGGATTCTGCTTGTTTGGAATATCTTGAAACGAAATGGAAGCCGGTGCTGAATAAAATTAAGAACATATTTATAGAGAAAGCTTCAGATGAAAGTTTTGAGACTGCCAACTCTTTGCTCAAAAGCTCTTATAATTTCTTTCGGGAGAGTTCCTATGTAATGCTTCTAGTCGGCCTTGATCTTTATCTGGTGCCAGTACGGGTATCAACAGGAACGCAGCTTCAGGCTGGCTTAAATGGTGTTGAACTTCTTGATCTGAGCATTCCAAGGAAAATTCTTTTATGGGCTTACACGCTATCACATGGCCGTTATGCAAACATTGCCGTTGTTCTCAAACATTGTGAAGAAAATATTAAGGTATGAAGCTAACTTTGACCTGCAGTGACATTTTCAACATGCCAATGCATGTAAATGAATTCTTGAACAATAAATAATGGCATTGATCAGCTTTAGTAAATCATAACTCCTGACTCACTTCTTCATTGTTTGACCGACGGAAGAGATGATATAAAGTTGCAATTTTTGCTCCTTGGTTTTCTAGTAGACAATTTTGCATTATAGTCATTGTAAATTAGGAGGAAACTATTAGGTTTCATGACCATTGACAAAATCTTGAATTTGGGGGATGTGGTTGTGTTTTGCAGCCAAAGATTAAAAAGGGAACCGGAACCTCGCACATGCCATCAAACACAAGCTTGCCTACTACAACTGCATTGCACACAGGTTGGTTATGGAATCAGCTGCTGTAGGGTTCCTATACATATTCACTTTTCTTGTTAAGAAATCCCGAGTGTCTAGCGTTGTTTTTCCTACTTTGATTTATGCTTGCATTACTCCGCATAATGATTACCGTTAACGTGTGGTGGCTGAAGATGGTTCGAAGGATATCACAAATCATGGTGGAGGCAACGAACAAGATGCAGTTCTGGTGAATGCTACAACATCGGTAATGGCAGTTGGCTCATCTTCTGAGGTTGAGAACACTCGGTGCTTAAATCTATCACCATCCCCCGGCGAGAACCAGAAGAGCTTGTTCGCTGCTTCCCAGCAAAATCCTATTAATAACACCAACCTTTCTGAAGGGAGTTGTACCATTCATGAAGGAAGAGATACCGGAAAGGGTTGACTTGGTTCTTGCCAAACTACGGAACCGACGTAAAAAGTCTCTATTTTGGCGTCGCTCTAGCTTTTCTTAGAGGAAACAGAAGCACAAGCAAATGTAAAACGAGCGAGACTATTAGGCATTTGAATTCTAGTTGTGTAACATTTCATGTAAATAGGCACTAAAAACACAGCACGTGTAATTTGTATATCGCCCCATCAGTGATTGAAGGATAAGAAAGAAATGTCTGAACCACAAGCATATTGGCCTTCTCCTTTTACAACTTTCTAAGGCCATATTTGTTTTTCAAAAAGCTGATGAATATTTTCAGCAACATTGAAATATCTGTATGCAAAAAACCAATAAATTAAATTGCATTATACAAAAAATTAAGTAGAATTTCATATTAAAATATTTTCAAAAATTGACATTTGACTAATTTCCACTTTACACCAACAAGTGTACAGACTTAAGTTGATGATGGTGATTATCTATCGATTGATGCAAAACAAACCAACACTTGATAAATTGATTTTGATTGCTTAATGTAATAAATCGTATATATAGACTTAAGTTAAATTCAAGAAAATTCAAATTTTTATGTAAAACACATGAGTCAATTGATAAATAAACCCATTAAATATCAAATAAAAATCAGGATGAATCAAAATAATAGAATTATTTATAAAATAAATAAATCATAGAATTATTTAATTTGAGTTTTTTTAAAAAAAAAAAGAATTCAATTTTTTAAAACAAACACTCACTATGAATTCAGTTATTTTTGTCACTTTTAATAATACTAGAGTTTCATAACGTGTGTTACGTTAGTACGATTTTTTTGACCCGTCATTTGGTAATAATTTTATATTTCATTTTTTCAAATTTTTTATAATTTTAAATTAATATTTAACATTTAAGTATTATATATTTATTTAAAATGTTGTTTATATAATATTTTCATCCATTCATTCAAAAAATGAAAATAAATGTTTATTTATCTATTTGATAGTAAAATCTTTTTATAGACTACATTTTTTGTATATATCGGTTCCTTTTTTT
>CANYBF010783632.1:0-32830 GCA_948192965.1 Dalechampia spathulata
AAATTATAACTGATTTTAGAACATACCCGATCGGGTAAACTAAAGGAGCGAAACGGGTAAAATCACTTACCCGAACGGGTAAGAGCATACCCGAAAGGGTAAAAACCAACTTACCTGAAAGGGTAAGCCTCATACCCTAACTAAACTAAAGATACCCGAACGGGTATGAGGCTCAAAAAAATGACAAAAACACTAAATGCAACCCTAAATTGAATCCTGAACTGCACCAAGATGAATCAAGATGCCCATGAGGGCAAAACGACAAAGAGATAGGTTCGACTCATCCCAATCAATCCGACCGATCCAAAATTAGGGTGCGACAATAAGAAAGTGATGAATATATTGTATTGTGCTATTAGCCGTGAGGAATATGGATGAGTTTCACATTGTGTCACAACAAAGCAAATATGGGATGCCTTAGAGACTCATCATGAAGGCATAATCAAGGCATAACTAAGAAGATTCAACTTCTAACTCATCAATATGAGTTATTTACAATGAAGGCAAATGAGTCAATTTCAGAAATGTACAACCGCCTTATTGTAATCACAAATGGATTGATGAAGTTAGGCAAGATGTACCAAAAGGAAGATATCAACAATAAGATCTTACAGGTGCTACTTAATAAGGATTGGGAGGCTAGAGTGACCTCTATTGAAGAAGCAAATGATTTATCAGTTTTGTCAATCGATATGCTTTTAGGGAAACTCCTTATATATGAGATTACTCTAAGACAAGGAGTTGAGGAAGACAAGAGGAGAGGAATAACACTTAAAGCTTCAAAAGAAGAAGATGTCTCCTCAACAAATGAAGGAGAGTTTGATGATGAAGTCGCTCTTCTTTTCAAACGTGTGAAGACTCTTCTTATGAAGAAGAAGAAATTTGAAAAGGATAGCAAGAAGCCATTTGAGGTAAGGTGGGACTTGAACCAAAGGGACAACTCTTAAAGGAATCAAGCCATTTGTTATGAATGCAACAAGTCAGGACATATAAGAAATGAATGTCCTCATCTCAACAAGTCTTTTAAGCTACAAAAGAAGAAAACTTTGAAGGCGACTTGGGATGATGATAGCGAATCAAATGAGGAAATGTCCAGTGATGAAGGAACAACCAATCTTTGCTTCATGGAATTCTTGGATGATGAGAAGCATGAGGTAACCACATCATCTCAATCTTACTATACTAATAATGAATTTGATGATGATGAATGTGGTGCATTATAAGCATTATTAGAAAAGTATGAAAAATTAGCTAGGAAGTATCAATTACTTAGAAGTAAACATGCATCCATTTCAAAAGAGAAAACTATTTTACAAAATGAATTTGATTTTTGTAACATAAAACTTGAAAGCTTTGAAAAGGAAAACAAGTTTTTAAAGGATGAAAATGCTAAGATTTTGAAAGAAAAGGATTTGTTAAAAGATAATCTTTCAAGGTTTGAACAAGGTGGTGTTAAAATTGATTTTATTTTGAAATACCAAAAACTTAGTGGTAATAAAGAAGGTATTGGTTTTAACTAAAATACTTCCTACACCTTTAAGGATACTATTTTTGTGAAAGCCTTCTCCTTCACATAAAAACCTAAGGACCTCAAAAAGAAGAATGTTCATCCTAAGACTCATAAAGTGCATACACATAAGGTGCATCATTATTCATGTTCTTGCAATCATAGTCATCCTTATGCATCTAAAAGAAAATATATGCATAATCATTCTAGGTTTAGGAATGTCATATGTCATTATTGCAATAGAAAGGGACATACAACTAATAGATGTTTTATTAGGAAGATGCATTGGAATGATGATATAAATGCTTCTAACCCCCAAGGACCCAAATACATTTGGGTACCTAAAAAGAAGTGAATGCATTTATGTTTAATAGGTATGCTTGAGATCCAAGGTTAGTGAAAACAAATGGTACCTTGATAGTGGATGCTCAAGACATATGACTGGGAATGCAAGCCTTTTCTCCAACCTCAAAAAATAGGATGACGACAATGTCACTTTTGGAGATAATACCAAAGGTAAAGTCGTTAGAATTGGTAAGGTTGGTAAGGAATCTAAATTTTTAATAAATAAAGTATTGATGGTTGAAGGGTTAAAACATAACCTATTAAGTATCAGTCAACTTAGTGACAATTGTTATAAAGCTGTTTTTAATCCTAAGGGATGTTTTATCTATAGGATTAGTGATGATAGGTTAGTTTTTCAAGGTGATAGAATAGAAAATGTTTACATGATTAATTTGGATTCTATTCCTAACAAAAATGTTGGACATGCTAGCTTCAAGAGCATTGGCGATCTCGGGAAGAAAGAACATGTGGTAGGACTTTCAAAGATCAAATTTGCCAAGGACAAGGTATGTGAAGCTTGCCAAATGGGAAAACAGGTAAGGTCCTTATTTAAAGTGAAAAACAAGGTAACCTCTTCTAAACCCCTTCAATTATTGCATATGGACTTGTTTGGAACAACTAGAGTCGCTAGCTTAGGTAGCATGCATTATGCACTTGTTATTGTTGATGATTACTCTAGGTTTACTTGGGTTTCATTTATAACTCATAAAGATGATGCATTTAATGCTTTTCAAAAATTGATTAAAAGAATGGAAAATGAAAAAGGTTACTCTATTTCATCTATTAGAAGTGATCATGGAAAGGAATTTCAAAATAAAAACTTCAAATCATTTTATGATTTTCAAGGTATTCATCAATTTTTCATCTCCTAGAACTCCTCAAAAAAATGGGGTAGTTGAAAGGAAAAATTGAACCCTTTATGACATGGCACGTGCTATGCTTAATAAGTATCAATTACCCTCGTATTTTTAGGTTGAAGCAGTCAATACCACTTATTATGTCATAAAACGAGTTCATTTAAGATCAATTTTGAATAAAAATCCTTATGAGTTATGGAATGGTAGAAAACTAAGAATTTCATACCTTAGAGTATTTGGTTGCAAGTGCTACATCTTAAACACCAAGGATAATCTTTGGAAATTTGATCCAAAGACTGATGAAGGTTTATTCTTAGGCTATGCAACATCTAGTAAGTCATATAGGGTGTTTAACAAACGTTCTTTAGTTGTAGAGGAATCTATGCATGTTGTTTTTGATGAAACTAACTCCTTTGGTCCAAGAAAGGACATTGTTGATGATGATGTAGGAATCTTATTGGAACAAGGTGAAGAACAAGAGAATCAACAAGAAGCTACACCTAAATATGTTGACAAGGAAGAAGTGAATGATCTTTCTCCTCACCTAGCTGCAACTCAAATTGAGCATGATCTTTCAAAGGAGTGATAATTTCCAAAAGGGCACTCCAAGGAGCAAATCATAGGTAAAACATCAAAAGGGATAACAACTCGCTTTAAATTTAAAGATATTCATAACAATCTTGCATTCATTTCTCAGATTAAACCTAAGAATGTGAATGAAGCCTTAGATGATGAGATTTGGGTGTTAGCTATGCAAGATGAACTAAACCAGTTTGATAGAAATAATGTATGGACCTTAGTACTAGAGCCTAGAGATACATCTATTATAGGAACTAGGTGGGTGTTTAGGAATAAGCTTGATGAAAGTGGTGTCATAACTAGGAATAAAGCTAGGTTAGTGGTACAAGGATATTGTCAAGAAGAGGGAATAGACTTTGATGAAACCTTTGAACCTGTAGTTAGACTAGAAGCAATTAGAATGTTATTGGCATATACATCTCACATGAACTTCAAAATTTTTCAAATAGATATAAAAAGTGCATTTTTAAATGGTTTTATAAATGAAGAAGTTTATGTTGCATAACCCCCTGGTTTTGAGAACTTTGAATTTCTAAACCATGTTTTTAAACTTACCAAAGCTTTATACGGCCTTAAACAAGCCCCTAGAGCTTAGTATGATAGGTTAAGTAGTTTTCTTATTGATCATGGTTTTGAAAAAGGCAAAGCAGACACAACACTTTTCATTAAGTATTATAAACATGATATCTTGCTCGTTCAAATCTATGTGGATGATATCATATTTGGTGCTACTAATGAAAAATTGTGTAAAGAGTTCTTTGAGTGTATGCAAGGAGAATTCGAGAGGAGCATGATAGGAGAGTTGAAGTATTTCTTAGGATTTCAAGTCAAGCAATGTGAAAATGGAATTTTCATCAATCAAGTCAAGTATACACAAGAAATGCTCCCATGAGCATTACCACAAAGCTTTCCTTGGATGAAAGTGGCAAACATGTGAATCAAAAGAAGTATAGAGGTATGCTAGGTAGCGTGTTGTACCTAATTGCTTCTAGGCCTGATATAATATTTGCAGTGTGTATGTGTGCTAGATTTCAGTCATCTCTTAGGGAATTGCATTTGTGTGCTATGAAACGTATTTTCAAATACTTAATTGGTATTGTACATTATGGCTTGTGATATGCTAAGAATGATTCATTTGACTTGATTGCTTATTCTAATCTGAATTTGCTGGAAAAGTGTTAGATGAGAAAAATACATTTGGTACTTGTCATTTCTTAGGCAATTATTTGGTTTCTTGGTTTAGTACAAAATAAAATTGTGTATCATTGTCTACTGCTGAGTCTGAATACATATCCGTAGGTTGTTGTTATTCTCAAGTACTTTGGATTCAACAACAATTAAGGGATTATAATGTCTGTGTTTCATGCACCTTCATTAAATGTGATAATACTAGTGCTATAAACTTGTCTAGGAATCTAATTCAGCATTCTAGAACTAAGCACATAGATATTAGGCATCATTTTCTACATGATAATGTGCAAAAAGGGAAGGTTGTATTAGAATTTGTTGATACAACTCACCAATTGGTAGATATTTTTACAAAACCCCTTAGTGAAGAACATTTAAACTTCATCAAACATGAACTATGAATGATAGATGGTTCATTTTTGAAGTAGGTATGCTTGGTGGACTTTAAAAATCTCAAGAAAATTCTAAGAACTCTTAGAAATCTTTTGAATTTTAGTCCTCATATGGTTGTACCTGATTTTATATGCCCATACATGTTTCAAAGTCACTTTTCTTTGAAATCAATACGATCGTACCTGTTTTTGCACGCCCGTACATGATCAAGTCTCAAACTTAAAATTTTTGGTTGAAGTGTTAGTACGGCCATACCAAATTCTTGTACGCCATACCAATGCTTGTGCAAAATCAAATTTTTTGGCTGACAACACTCGTACGACCATACGCCTGACCCGTATGCCCATATGTGATAGTGAATTTTCAGGAATTTTTAAGTCGTACGACCGTATGCCTGCTCGATACACCCATACGCGACTTGAAAATCCAATTTTAAATGCAATTTTTCAGTTTTCGCTGGTTACCAGATTTCAATTTTCTCTAATTTCTCTCTCAAATCCTCATTAAATTCAATAAAATCAGTCTTAAATCACTCCAAATTCATTTGCCCACAATCCTTTCCTCTATTTTCGGTTGGTTTCCTCTCAAATCTTTTGTTTTTATTTTGAGTTTTAACTATTTTATTCAGTTTTTATTTTTTAATTTTTTGAGCATTCTAGACACTTTTAGCTCTAGGTTCTTTAGAGTAAAGTGCTTAGGATTGTGTTAACTAGGTGTGGTTTAAATTTTATTGATTTCCATGCAGGTACAAATTTTTGAGTTTTTCAAAAAACAGCGAAAACTCTGTCGAATTTTTGAAAACTCTATTTTTTCTGCTAAATTATCTGTTTTACACTATTTTTCAATATGTCAGCTCTTGAGTCTCGTGGTGGCTCTTCTTCTCAGGGACATAGAGTCAAATGCATTATTCTTGCATGTTCTAGCCCTCAAGGCACTACCCCTGCTTCTGTAGTTGTTGACCCTGACTTTTCACCATCGTGCAATTTCGGGCTTTTGTTGATTCGGCTTGGTTTTAGTCCTCGTATTGACCCCGATTAGGCACATAGGCCTCTATGGCTTCCCCTGTGTATTTTGGTGCACAAAACACCTCAGAGCTGGTGGGGCCCATTATGGCGCCTGGCGAGACCCGTCATTTATTCTAAGTGTTCTGTACATACAGAACACACTTCATTATTGCCAACGGAAGGCAAACCACTTGACATGCAAAATATTGCATTTTTGACATGAGGTACTATTCACCATGAATAGTGCACCAGTGAGACCCACTACCTTTACTAGCTATTCTGGATGCTCTGTACACACAGAGCATGCCCTGTTACTGCCTATGTGAGGTAGAGCTCGCAGAATGCAAAATATTGCATTTTGGGCCCTAGACACTATTCATCATGAATAGTATACAGGTGGGGCCCACTACATTCATTGGCCTATTCTGTGTATTCTGTACTTACAAAATACATTTTCCAATAGCCTTACGCAAGGCACAACGCTTGGCACCACAAATGCCATATTCCGGGCCCGCTATGCTGTGTGGCCCACTAAGGGTACTAGCGGGGCCCGTTACCCATGATAGCCTATTATGTGTATTCTGTGCATACAGAATACATTTCACGTCTGCCTATGCATGGTAGAGTATATAGAATGCAAAATATCGCATTTTGAACCTAGGTCACTATTCATTATGAATAGTATACAGGCGGGCCTGCTTCCCCTATTGGCTTATTCTATGTATTTTGTACTTACAGAATACACTTCGCCGCTGCCTTACGCAAGACATACCTCTATGGCATCGCAAATGCCACATTCTAGGACCACTGCGCTGTGGGGCCCACCAGACATTAGTGAGGCCCGCTACCCACTAGAATCTTTTCTGAGTGTTCTTTTCGCACAGAACACATCCCGTATGCTGCCTTACTCAAGGCAAAGGGCTTGGCATGCTGTTTGCCACCTTCTAAGCCCTTTTATACTGTGGGACCCGTCGGGACATTATTCATCATGAATAATGCATAGGTGGGCTTACCACCCGACTTAACCAATTTCGAGTGTCCTGTACACACAAAACACATTTCCACTAGTGCCTACCCAAGGCACTACTCACAGCATCCCGAATGCCACATTTTGGCCCTAAAGGCCTGTTGGGCCCAAAACGAGCCCATTAAGCCAAACTCGGTGTTCGGAGCCGAATTTAGGAAAACTTAAAACTGTAAAGTGACTCAGAATGTCGTTTGCATCTCCGTGGACCTATGGCTCACATCACGTTCCGCTCGTATGAGGCAGAGCGCATAAGTCAAAAATGAAACATGTGTAGCACACAGCCCTAGCACATAGAACACATTTCCACTAGTGCCTACGCGAAGCACAACTCACGGCATCCTGAATGCCACATTTTGGCCTTAAAGGCCTTTTGGGCCCAAAACGGGCCCATTAAGCCAAACTCGGTGTTCGGAGCCGAATTTGGGAAAACTTAAAACTGTAAAGTGACTTAGAATGTTGTTTGCATCTTCGTGGACCTATGGCTCACATCCCGTTCCGCCCGTACGAGGCGGAGTGCATAAGTCGAAAACCCAACATGCGTAGCACACAGCCCTATAGGCTATGCATGTTGCATAGTAAAGACGTTTGGTCAGGAGCTTTCTCAGAATCAAATTTGGAAAAACTTTGTTCTACAAAGTTGTTCCTTACGTCGAATAACACTTATAGGCTCGGGGTGCATGTCCCGAAGAGACCACAGTGGGCCCCACATGACGGGTTCCAACCCAGTAGGTTTTCCATGCAATTGGGGTTCTAGATCTATCAAAAATTTTCCAGATCTACTTGATTTTGGCTTTAAAATCATTTATTTCAATTAAAGTTGATTTTGGTTCATCGAACTGGAGGCCGATTTATGCTCGAAATGAGGTACTATCTTTATTAAAGTTGCTGGATTTTGTCTGTAGTTTGATCTTGTACTGACAGATTTCATTTTTGTGCAGATTTACAAGCTATATGCGCCACATGTCATGCTACGTATGCCACACCTAGCCTATGTGTGGCTCACATAGCCTGATGCGCGGCGCACATAGTTCATAATTTTTCGAGAAAAATCATATTTTGGATCGTATTTCACTATATTTTTGACATATCCAGTGGTATTTGATGCTTTACAGTGGCTCAAGTATTCTGGATTTGTCATAAAATAATTACATTTAATTAATTTTGGCCTCAAAATTAATTTTTACGATAAAATGCAATTTTTAATCATATAAATGTGATTTTTGAAAGGATTGGATTTTAATTGGTTGAGGGGCTATCTCCAAAATATTCCAAGTGATGTTATCACTCCCAATTAATTTTTCCATGATCAAATAAAATAATTTTGCTTAAAATTATTTTTATTGAAATGAATTTGCTTAATCCATTCATGCATTTTTGGATCGTGCAATGCAAGGGGAAAAGGGGTATTACTTAATACCCCAGGAAATTATGTATGCAAGAAATTTTTGTAATAGGATAGGATTTATTATTCGATCTATAATAATCCCCCTATCTTGTGTGTATCCCCTAATTTCCTCGATTCCCTTTCACCGGCCTTTATTATTTTTGATCGTGAATGTTTTATATTTGCTCAAATATATTATGTCATTCATATCACATGCCATGTCATATGACACATGCACATACTACTATGCATGCCATGCATATACTGTATGCCATAACATACCATATTTTCGTATGCACATATGTATAAATACATAAATATGCCTGGTTACACAACCTTACGCTTATTCCAAGGGCGTACTTTTATCATAACAATATGATCATGCTCGTATTGCTCTGTTAAGAGTTGGAATCCTTTCATGATTCCATATGTTTACACAACCTCATGCCAATTCCATCGGCATACACTTATCATTGCAATATGGTTAGGTTGAAATGCTGTTGGGTTTTTGCCATAATCCCTTGTATGATCAGGCAACGATCAAACCTCTCGCTTGCTTATTTGAGAGAATCGCATCTCGAGTTCCCAGTGTAACTCCGGGTTAGTTCCCCACCTAGGGCAGGAGAACTTGAATTTACCAATTCTCATGGAGGTATAAGGTTGGAAGGGAGCACTGCTGCATGCTACGTGTTCGCTAACCCTTTCGTGTTTTCTGCCAACCACACATACATACATACTCATGCAATCTACTAACAAATTTTGCTTTTGCAGCCATAATGCTGGATGTTTCCTAGCATAGGACATGCATGCATCATACGTGATGCATCACGTGCCCCCACGCATATGCATGCTAACTCGCTTTGTTGCAGCCATAACATTGCCTATTTCCTAGCATAGGTCACACATACATCCTACATATCGCATCACGTGCATCATACGTAACTGCATATGCATACTCATGCATCCATGCTAACGCTCTCTGTTATGTACAGAACCATGTCAGACTCTCAGAATGCCAGAAATGTTGCATCCTCATCTGGCCCTGCTGCCTCAACACTGGATGAGGCCATACTTGCTGCGGTTCAGAAGCTCATCGACCAGTCTGTGGCCAAGCTTCTGAATGATGACTTTAATTCCCTCCTGCAATAGCAGATCTGAGAGGCTCTCAGTCTTGCTGAATTCATCACCCTGCCAGCTCTGATCAAGGAAAATGGGAAGAGTGTCAACCTGTATGACATTGAGACTGATGATGACGTCTCCCTGCATATGCATGATGTTTGAAAATCTGAGACTACTGTCCTGGAACAAAAGATAGAACAGCTACAGTCTATCATGAAGACTAAGGGCATGGGGACTGACATGGACTTTAATGAGTTCTCTATCCGTGCAATTAAGGGGCTGCCTACCAAATTCAAGCTTCCTGATGTTCCCAAGTACAACGGAGTTGGGGACCCAAAGAACCATCTGAAGACCTACACCATGCTGATGAGCACCACTGACTTATCAGATGATCAGATAGTTTGGCTCTTCTTCATATCACTGGAGGGACCAGCGCGAGCCTGGTATCACAGCCTCAACAAGGAGACCACGGCTAAGTGGAAGCCTCTTTATACTACTTTCTATAAACAGTATGGGTTCAAGGCCCGATTTGATGCAACCCTGATGGATCTGGAAATGGTTAAGCAAAAAGCCAATGAGTCTTTTATGGATTATTTCAGTCGCTTGATGGACAAAGCTGCATTAGTCCAACAGAAACCATCTGAATCGGATATGATTAACAAGCTTATCATGGGGTCACTACCACTCTATCAGGATAGGCTGAAATATTAAATGTTCCACACTTTCAAGGACATTTACTCAGTGGGACAATGCATTGAGCAAACTGAGGGTAAGAAAAAGGAGCTCTCCTTCCCGAAACCCAAGACCACAACCTACATACAAACACAACCAAAGCCTCATTACACCAATGCCCTACAAATACCAAAAATCAATGCCCTACAAACGCCAAATCCCATACTCCGAAGCACTACACCATCCCAGAAATTCTCAGATCTTGGAATGCCACTTTCCAAGGTTTTTGGCCGTCTCCTTAAAGCCAAACTCATCAAGCCCCTGGAACCAAACTTCAAAACACCACCTCCAGCCATAGTAGACACCAAAACCTACTGTCACTACCACCAACATCATGGCCACAACATCAACGACTGTCATTCCCTCCGACTTGTCATCCAAAATCTCATTGACTCCGGTGAAATTGAGGACCCTGAGAAATCCGAACAGTCTACCAAGATGAACCTACTACCAAACTACCATAAGGCCAACCACACCTACATGATCCAATTAGGATTGCCACAATCCCTGATCCTAAGCTCCTTTTCTCCTCTCAGCAGTAAGGGGAATGCTCAGCTGCCTACCATTACCTTTCACCCCGGTGGTGGATTTGACATTGGTGCCATTGACATATGGTACGAGAGCTCAGAGGATGAGTTACCAGCTACTTAAAAATCCTCTAAATCTGAAGCATCAGATGCACAGGCTTATGATAAGGGTAAGTCGACCGAGACTCCCAAGGTAGTCAAGCCAGCACCAAAACCATCCAAGTAGCAAAAGGGGTTAGGTGCTAATAAAATGTCCTCTCGGGTTCATAACATGATCCGAAGTGGCAAGGTATTCACTCCTCCCGACCTCGGGAAGAAACCTAAGGCTCCTAAGAAGCCAACCGAGGCTAGGCCCATAAGGGATCAAGCTGGTCCAAGCAATGTTCTAGCTCCACTGCCAGCTGATCAGGTTGCTCAACCTGATAATGTTGTGGTCAAACAGCTAAAGAAGACCCAAGCAAACATCAACATCTGGGACATGGTGATGTCCTCCCAATGGCATCGACAGGCCATCGTCGAGGCACTCTCAAGCATGAGGATCTCTCCCTCTACTTCCACCTTCAACATGAAGAGTCAACTGGTAAACCGGGAGCTACCGCCCAACATGATCACATTTTCTGACGTGGATTTACCGGCCAAAGGAATCCACCTCAATAGAGCACTATTCATTAGGGTGAACATTATGAACTTCACCACCCTCTATGTCATGGTAGATGATGGTTCTGGCATTAATGTCTGCTCATTCAAAGTGCTACCTAAGCTCAGGATTCAACTTTCAGACCTCAAACCCTATAAAACAATCATCAGGGCTTATGATGAATCCAAAAGGGAGGTTACTGGCACCTTCACTGCCATTATCACCATCGGGCCAATTGAATCAGTGGTGAAATTCACTATTCTGGACATTCCGGTGTCATTCGCACTGCTCTTGGGCCGACCATGGTTCCATCCTTTGGGAGGTGTGCCATCCACTATGCACCAGAAAATCAAGTTTCCACACAACGAAGGTGTGGTTACTATCGCTGCTAATAATGAGGTAGCTCTAGCCTACATCCGAGAGGATTTTCCTCTCATGACTGGGTTCCAAATCGTCACAATTAGAGAACCTAAATCATACTCGTACCAACCGAGTCCCGTTGTGGAGAGGATGATGCAACTGATGGACTATGTACCTGGCATGGGTTTAGGTCGGTATCAGCAAGGTCCGGTGGAGTTTGATATTCCTACAGCCATGTAGGAGGAGAGATCATGCATTGGGTTTGATCCCTACACCTCAGATAAACCAGAGGAGTGCAAGATGGTTCTCTTTATCTAAGGAGAGACTCAGCATGATTATGCTCCCGAGTTGCTTGACTCGAAGGACTTCTATGAGCAAGAGCTTACCATCTTTGGCGATGTCTATGACCTGTTAGCCTTGACAGCACCTGGAAAGACTACTACTACTTTCACCATTAGCTCTAATGATACTTTCCAGATCTTTGGTGATGTTGCTGATCTCACCACTGGCCGCCTGGAGCCAGAGCCTGCTACAGTCGCTGTACTGGGATCCAAGCTACAAAACTTGGATGTGGAAGACCTACTACTCCCAAAGGTCTACGAGGACATCGCCACGCTGGTGGAGAGTACCTTTGAAGAGCTTGTATATGAGGACGCTGATGTCCCTATTTCTATACTTTTTAATGATGATATAATCCCATCTAAATATGAAGCAATAAAGAGAAACTTTGCTTATGTTTGTGATATGTATTCTAATGGAATTATGCATGAACATGAGCATTTTTGACATTAATGCATCATGCATCAAAAATGTTAACATCAACATAGATGACAAGCCATGTCTTCTATAGATTGCATCAGACTTGACCTCTAAAGAGAGAACAGAAATAATCAGCGCATTGAAAAAGCATATAAAAGCCTTTGCTTTAGGCTATGAAGACATGCCGGGTATCGACAGATCCATCACAGAACACAAAATTCCTACCAAGCCGGGGTTCAAGCCAGTTAAGCAGAAACTGCAGCGCCTCCGACCAGAATGGGCATAAAAGGTCAAGGAAGATGTCCAAAAGCAGTTGGATGCTAAATTCCTTGAGGTGGTTGATTACCCAGAATGGTTAGCCAATGTGGTTCCAATTCCCAAGAAAGATGGCAGGGTCAGAGTCTGTGTAGACTATAGGGATCTGAACAAAGCATGTCCAAAGGATGACTTTCCTTTGCCTCACATCGACATGCTGGTCGATAGCACAGCCGCTAGCGCTATGTATTCCTTCGTTGATGGATTCTCTGGGTATAATCAAATCCTAATGGCAGTTACAGATAAGGTGAAGACAGCTTTCATCATAGAATGGGGGACCTACTGCTACAAGGTCATGCCCTTTGGCTTAAAGAATGCATGTGCTACCTACCAGCGAGCTGCAACAATGTTGTTGCATGATTTGATCCACAAGGAAGTCGAAGTCTATGTGGATGATATGATGGTGAAGTCTCTCACTAGAGGAGAACATACAACTGCTCTTGACAGATTTCTCACACGTATTGAGAAATACGGACTCAGGTTAAACCCAAAGAAATGCACATTCAAGGTAACATCTGGCAAGCTGTTAGGTCACATTGTCAGTCAAAGGGGTATCGAAGTGGATCCTGACAAAGCAAAGTCGATCATCGAGATGCCTATTCTCAGAATTGAGACAAAAGTTAGGGGATTTCTGGGATAGCTCCAGTACATTAGCAGATTCATCGCCAAGCTCACTACCATGTGTGAGCCTATCTTCAAGCTTTTGAGGAAGAACCAACCTATGATTTGGGATGAGAACTATCAGTTTGCATTTGAGAGGGTAAAGCATTATCTTTCCAATCCATCGATCCTGCAAGCACCTCGGTTGGGAAAACCACTGTTACTCTATCTAGCCTTAGAAGAGGAGTCAGTGGGTGTTATGATGGCTCATGAGAATGACGCCGGAGTCGAGCATGCTGTCTACTACCTGAGTAAGAAGCTTTTACCAACCGAGTGCAAGTACAACACTATTGAGAAGCTATTCATGGCTATGGTCTAGGTTACTAAGAAACTCAGGCATTATTTCTAGTCGTACCAAATACAGGTAATCTCCAAGGTTGATCCTATAAAGTACTTATATGCTGCTCCTTCGCTAGTAGGAAAACTCTCCAGGTGGCTGATCCTGTTGTCAGAGTTTGATGTGCAGTACGTCACTACTAAGGTGATTAAAGGCAGAGCAATTGCCAAATTCTTAACATCCAGGCCAATAGATGACTTTGAGACCTTTGAATTAGACTTCCCAAATGAACCCTTGGGGGTAGTTGACGTCCAAAAATGGCAGTTGCACTTTGACGGCGCAATCAATAGAAGGGTGCGGGTATAAGAGTTGTGCTAATCACTCTTGAAGGCGAGCTAATAATGCTTTCGAAGCGGTTGAGCTTCTTAGTCACCAATAATATGGATGAGTATGAAGCATGTCTCTTTGGGTTGGAAGCATTACTGATGATTGATGTCCAGGAGGTACAGATATTTGGTGATTCGATGCTAGTCATTCACCAATCCATGGCCGAGTGGGAAGTCAAAGAGGAAAGGCTCAAGCCTTATGCTGAATACATAAAGCTCATGGTTCGTAATTTCAGCTCCTGCCAATTTATTCATATGCCGCGTGAAGAAAATCAGATGGCTGATGTTTTGGCCACACTGGCTTCAGTTTGTGAGCAACCACAGAGTTAGATTCAACCTGTGTTCATCGAGCAGTCAAGGATTCCTTGCTATTTTGGAGAACGGGTTATGGTGTTAGACCAGTAAGATGAGACCCCATGGTACACTGATATCATGAACTTTCTGAAGACTGGTACTTATCCAGAGGAAGCCAACAGAACGGATAAGCTAGCTCTATGCAGGCTAGCAACCAACTTCACCTGGCATCAGGGCGTTCTTTACAGAAGAACAGCAGCTGGTCTATAACTTCGATGCATATCAGGGAAGGACATTGAATCAGTCATAGAAATGGTACACGCTGGTGTATGCAAGCCCCACATGAATGGATTCGCACTTTACAGGAAGATCCTATGCCAAGGATATTTCTGGCTTACTATGGAGATTGACTGCATACAGTTTGTACGGAAATGCCATGAATGTCAGATTCATGGAGACCTGAATCACCTGCCACCAGTCGAATTGTAAAATTTGATGACACCCTGGCCATTCTCAGCTTAAGGAATTGATATCATGGGTGAGATTCATCCTAACGCATCTAATGGACATTGGTACATACTAGTAGCCGTTGATTACTTCTCTAAGTGGATAGAAGATGAATCCTATGGTAAACTGGGGGTAAGACAGGTTGCCAAGTTTATAGAGAAGAATATCATATGCAGATATGGGGTGCCGCATCACCTGGTGTTAGACAATGGAGTACAGTTCCAGGCTCAAGTTACAAACTTGCTGGAAAAATATGGGATTGAGCACCATCGATCCTCTCCCTATCGGCCTCAAGCTAATGGGGCAGTCAAAGCGGCTAACAAGATGATCAAGCGCATCTTAGCCAAGATGGTACGGACTTACAGGGATTGGCATGAGCAGTTACCATTCACATTATGGGGTTATAGAACCACTGTAAGGAGTCCTACAGGTGCCACTCCCTACTCTCTTGTTTACGGGACAGAAGCTGTATTGCCAATTAAAGTGGAGCTTAAGTCACTTCGTGTCATTCTAGAAGCTTAGTTGCCAGAAGCTGAGTGGAAAAGGGCCAGGTATGCATAACTGGTCACTATTGATGAGAAGCGACTGCAGGCTCTCTATCACCTACAGCTTTACAAAAAGCGCATGGCAAACGCATTCAATAAGAAGGTTAAACCTGTAGCCATACATGAAGGTGATCTAGTTTTGAAGCAAGTCAGGCTAGCTATCCGCGACCCTCATGGGAAATTCAGACCTAACTGGGAAAGCCCATTCCTAGTTAAGAAGATCCTCTCTAAAGGCGTTGTTTGCATCTCAGATTTGGAAGGCAACAAATTCTCAGAACCTATCAACCTTGATCGATTAAAGAAGTATTTTTTCTAGAGCAGGGGACAAAAGAAAAAGCAAATAAAAATGAAAAGCCTGGTGAGCTGAAAACCTACATAAGTGGCTCATGTAAAAATTAAGGCAAAAAGAAAAACACTCGCTCGATGAGTTGAAAATCCACCTGGACAACTCATGCAAAAATAAGAGCTCTTAAAAGCAAAAGGAGAGAGTTAAAATAGTTGATCAAAAAATCTTGCACGAGGCTGGTCAATAATAGAGGTTGAGTCTGATGCGCATCTTGAACTTCTGTGTTGGTTTTAACACTTTTTATATGCAAAATGTTTTAATTTCATTAATGCAAATGGATCGCATGTTCATTAACTTAGCCTTAAGTAATACTAGTTGCAAACACAAAGCCTTATCATCCTTTATTACATATTATTGCCTAACAATGTCTCGTAGTATAGGATTCAAGCTTGGCATAACACTCACAGCTTGTACTCATCATCCGTGGCGGATCCAGCTCCAAGAACCTCCACCACTGCTATTCGGCGATGAGGCCAAGTCCTCTCCACGTGCTCCATAAATCAAGGCACCAGCTTCCTCCTTTAAACTCTGTCAGCCGAGGTATGGTCTGCCACTAACCATACTGATGACAAATCCTAGCAGGACTGTAATGCGTACAACATCTGAATCCC
The DNA here is from genome assembly GCA_948192965.1 of Dalechampia spathulata. Taxonomy (NCBI): domain Eukaryota; kingdom Viridiplantae; phylum Streptophyta; class Magnoliopsida; order Malpighiales; family Euphorbiaceae; genus Dalechampia; species Dalechampia spathulata. The sequence goes on from CANYBF010783632.1 coordinate 16,360, forward strand.
GACAGTGGGATACAATCTATGTAGGTCATTACAGTCACATGCTGTATACGCCACCAGGGGCAGCTCCACCTGATCTTGCTCTCAGGTCGGGTCCCCATCCACTCAGTCCAGCCCTGGAAGTTCATCGTCTTCACCTCGCTGAAAGCATAGCCTCAACGCATATGGCTATAAGGTGTGTACCTCTGAAAATCACCCGCCGGCGGTGCTAGGATTATGATTTTCTCTTGAAGCCAAATATGTAATAAAATAAAATAAAAATGAAAGGTCACTAAGTTAAAAACCTTGCAAAAGGCTGCTCAGGCAAAAGTTAAAGCAACCCACTGAGCTGAAAACCCAAGGGGACAGTTCAGGTAAAAATTAGGGTCTGAAAGCAAAACAGAAACCCGATGGGCCGAAAACCTTACAAAAGGTGACTCATGCAAAAATTAAGGTAAAAATACAGCTTTTGTAAGTTAAAAACCTATAAAGGTGACTTAGAACCCTTACCTGCAATAGAAGCAGACTACCACTAAAGCGCTCAAACTGGCCTTGCTTCATTCTGTCTAGACCGATGATTGTTTCTGCTACAATCATGGGGAAAGGGGTCTGACCTTGCATTATCTGGTCTGTCACAGGCCCAATCAGTAAATCTCCATGACTGGATGGATTGATGAAAAAGGAATTGTGCTAACAATGCAAACCCAGCTACCCTCAGCCATGAAGGGTCTTCCACAGATTTTTAGCCATACAGCCAGAAAAGAGCAACGACATCTACAGAATCCTCTATAGCCAAGAGAGACCTCGTAGTGGTCAGATTGATGTCAAAGGCCCTCATCAAATACAATTCAGCTTCTCTTGTTGGTGTACGCGTCGTCAATATCACCGACATCTCACAAGTGACTCCGAGGATAGTAGCAAACTCCTCATACATCGGACACAGCTCAACATGACCGAACCGGAACACGTGGACCACTGGATCCTAGAATTGGGTAGTAGCATGCAAGAAAGCGTTGTTGATCATAACTTGCTGAAAGGTTCTCAGGTATTGGAGTCCAATCTCGCCCAATCGACTCCATTCTTCGTTACCCCAACGGCGGGAAAGAGCACGGAAGGCAGACAATGATTGCTGAGTCATTGTATATCTAATTTCTGCAAAGAAAAGTAGATGAGTTATGTTTTGCCAATAAATGTAAAAGCATGGTGTATTTATAAGCAATAAATGACATTAGATTCTATTATTCAAAAAACACACAACACAAGCCTTTGTCTATTTTTATAGCTGGTATGCAACAACCCTAGCGTACTAGACACGCAGTTACCTATCTGTAACACATTATTCTACTCTAGTACAGAGCTACAGAGTTCTGACATCATGCATATGAAAGTCTGATGTTGCATCGTCTCTATGCATCATCCTCGCCAGAGTGGTCATCTTCAGGACTAGAGCTATCCGAGACTTCAATGTTGTAACGCTCCAGACACACTGTCAGTCGAGCAATCTCTCGTCCCATTTACTCCATCATCTGGATGTAGCGGTCGCACTCTTCCCACTCTGTCTGCCTGCTTGACTGCGAACATAAGCATATAGACATATAAATCATGCTTCCACACATACTTATGCATTTGCATTTCATAACAGGTACTCACCTGAACATCCAACATTTTAGACGTATGGTAACGGTGCAGTCCTATCAGCAATCTTGAGGCATCTGCCATAGCATCTTGAGGCACCTGCAAGATCAAAACATATGTTAGACCACTGAAATCAAAAGCATATCAAAACACGCATACTCACATGGGTCGTGTTTGGAGGATCAAACTCAATCTCACTTCTTGCCGGCACTGGAAAGGAAGTCTCATAAGGATGCCCAGTTGCATCGTAAGTAAAGATCAGAGGGTTCTGTGGCCACATCAGCTGACCCTCTACAAAGTCTGTCGGACGTCCATATCCTGGGGGCACCTTCGAAGTGGCTGACATCATCATCAGTGGAACCGCACCTGCCCTAGAATCACAAGATCTCTTTGAAGCACTGCCATCTCGAGAACTGCCAACCCCTAATGAACCATAACGTCCGCCTTGACTGCTATGGGAAGTGGACCTCCCTCCGATCCCACTAAATCGATCACGCTGGCTTCTACATGTGGAGAGCTCCATAGGCCCCAACAACTCAACTGAACGAAAGAGGGGTAATCTACTAGTGAGCCTAATAGACGCTCTCGCCCGTGAACACCAGTTAATCCAGCAAGCACTTCTGGGTCTGTGTCAGTACAAGTTGCCCAGAACCTTACACTTGGGGGTGCGGTAGGTTCCACCCAACTCTCTGGTCCTAGATGCCAGTCCACATTGCACTCGCCTAAATAGAAGAGCCTACTCTCAGGACCCTCCAACAACATATGTTGCTCATCCTTACGCATCAAACTCGTCACGTACTCTGGCCTCGGATGCATATTACTCCAAGGATGGGGACGCACTTATTCTAACAATGAAAAGAAATTAGACACCTACATAGGTATTTCTCTAACCATTTCAATATAGTTTAATGCTAATTAAATTGTTTCTTCTTACCTGATCCCAGGTCAAAGATTGTCCGACCAAGTCTCTCTGCCAGCACCGCTTCCCGAAGACAGTCGTAGGAAATATTGTGCCCTCCTCTCACATTGGGTGACACTTCTAGGAGATCAAAGATTGTACCGTATAGCCAGCAATGTGATGTCAGCCATGCATCAAACTGGACAGGCAGTCCTGCACACTCCAAACTGGTGATCCCAGCAAATATCCCTGGGGTAATCGCAATCTCACCTACTAGCAGATAGAAGGTATGGGTGGAATCCATCCATCACTCAATCATGGCAGTGATGACGAGCCTGTTGCATCTCTTTTCTACTCCAGTAAAGCAAGAGATGTATGGACCAAAACAGTTACGGTCCACCCTCGCGCGGATCTCCCGAGGCAGTTGGGAGTACCATTCAAAGACGCCGTGGATGCTACCACTGCTTACAACTGTCTGCTCCCTCTACAAAATACAGAATTCAGGTCAGACTTTAAACTGAATTACAGAGTGCATAGAATAATTTCAGAGGTACAGAGCTCCTCCTCCCAACCCTAAATACACTTATTCATACCTATGAATCCCTAAAATGCGCAATTCTCTAAAAAATGACTGAAAAATGGACAATTTAGCCCATTTTTCTGTCCTATGTGTGCTGCACATAGCACTATATGTGCCACACATGGCTTACATGTGGCACACATAGTGCTATATGCGCCACATATAGCCCAAACCAGCGTCAAAGAACCCAATTTTTATCGAACCAATCAGACAAACACGAGCCTACCTAAGCCTAGCTTCAACCTAGCATAAAATTCTAGCCTAACACAAGCCTAAACACATCAAAAACAGCCTAGAACTCAATTTTTGGAAAAACCATAAAAGTCGAAAAACTGAGCCAAGTCGCAGAAAACTCACCTTCTCGGGAGGAGCTCGTGACCGATGTGAGTCTATGGCGAAAGTCTCCACAATTCCATCACCAAAATGAGCTCCAAAATAAGCATCACACGTTGTAAGCTTGGTTAGGGCGTAGCTCGGGACGGATTTCGGGTTCCGGGGAGTCGGTTGCATCCTAATTCCAGCCATTTTAGTAAAAACATGAAGTTTTCAGCTCGGGGTTTCAGAGAAAATCAAGTTTTTGAAGGGGAAACAAACTGATTTTTGAATGGAAGCCCGAAAATATAAAATTTCCAAGCTATGTGCACCACACATAGGGGAACGTACACCGCACGTAGCAATTTATGCTAACATGCACCTGGCACTGTACACCTCTGCTAATGTGCACCTAGGTCCCACTAAGATGCACATGAAGAATTAGGCCTCTAGCAAAAATTTCAGAATTTTTAGAGGTCGTTTGCTCCACCAAGCCCAATTTTCACGACCCGTAGCGTGTGAAAAATCCAGAAAATCAGTTAGAATGCAGCAGACTGATACTCAAAAATTTAGGTATTTTTCCTAGACTATTTCAATACCAATTTCACTGATAAATTGTTTTCCTATGTCTGGCAAAGACAGGAAATTGATCCAGCAGACGATCAAAAGTAGTCAAGCCTTTGACTTCTGGTCAAGCCATTGACCGGACAATGTTGCATTCCGACAGAGGGTCCCAAATGCAGACTTTGGAGACAGACAACACTTATTTGATGGCACGAGAGCAAGATCTGACGGTTGATCACCCCGACCCAGCAGAAGGTCACCTTTGGTTCCGCCGTAGAACCGCCCCGATCCAGCAGAGATCACAGAGTCAAGCTTTGACTGCAAAACCCTAACGCATAGGCATCTGAATGCTGACTTCAGATGATTTACTTACAAGGAAGCCATCGGTCTCGCAGTGACCACCGGTCAGCCCTGATCGGAATAGCCTGAACATCGGGCTCCCAGTAACGAAACTGGGAATTTACTGGTAAAAATCATCGACCAGAGATGTCAAAGACCTAACAGAAGATCCTGAAAGCCATTTCGGAGATATCTGACATTTATTTGATGGTGCGAGAATAGACCCAGTAGATGGTCATCCAGGTCCGCAATTGGCCACTCGATCCAGCAGTGATCGCAGAGCCAAGCCTTTGGTTCCCAAATCCTAACGCATAGGCATCTGAATGCCAACTTTAGATTATTTACTCGCGGCATTGCCATCTATCCCATTGAGGATCATTGATCAGCCTTGGTCATCTAGCCCGAGCACCGGGCTCCTAGTGGCAGAATTAGGATTATCAGGTCAGCATTGATCTTCCAGCCCGAGCACCGGGCTCACAATGGTAGAATTGGGATTTAAGCCTCAACACGAGCACCCTTGCGGGTCAGGTACGCTTCCTACCCCCTATGAAAAGTCATGTTATGATTAGATCGCATTTTGACGACTTACGCGCATGTCGCCTCAAAATGGTCATGATCAGGGGGCAAACTGTTGACCCTGACTTTTCACCATCGTGCAATTTCAGGCTTTTGTTGATTCGGCTCGATTTTAGTCCCCGTATCGACCCCAATTAAGCACATAGGCCTCTGTGGCTTCCCCTGTGTATTTTGGTGCACAGAACACCTTAGAGCTGGTGGGGCCCACTATGGCGCCTGGTTGGACCCGCCATTTATTCTGAGTATTCTGTACATATATAACACACTTCATTATTGCCAACGGAAGGCAAACCACTTGAAATGCAAAATATTGCATTTTTGACATGAGGTACTATTCACCATGAATAGTGCACCAGTGGGACCCACTACCTTTACTAGCTATTCTGGATGCTTTGTACACACAGAGCATGCCATGTTACTGCCTACGCGAGGCAGAGCTCACAGAATGCAAAATATTGCATTTTGGGCCTCGGATACTATTCATCATGAATAGTACATAGGTGGAGCCCACTACTTTCATCGGCCTATTATGTGTATTCTGCACTTACAGAATACATTCTCCAACGGCCTTACACAAGGCACAACGTTTTGCACCACAAATGCCATATTCCGGGCCCGCTACGCTGTAGGGCCCACTAAGGGTACCAGCGGGGCCCGTTACCCATGATAGCCTATTCCATGTATTCTGTGCATACAGAATACATTTCACGTCTACCTACGCATGGTAGAGTATATAGAATGCAAAATATCGCATTTTGAACCTAGGTCACTATTCACTATGAATAGTACACAAGCGGGGCCCGCTTCCCCCATTGGCCTATTCTATGTATTTTGTACTTACAGAATACACTTCATCGTTACCTTATGCAAGGCATACCTCTATGGCATTGCAAATGCCACATTCTGGGATCACTGTGCAGTGGGGCCCACCAGACATTAGTGAGGCCCGCTACCCACTATAATCTTTTCTGAGTGTTCTTTTCGCATAGAACACATCCCGTATGCTGCCTTACTCAAGGCAAAGCGATTGGCATGTTGTTTGCCATGCTTATAGGCTCGACACACGTCCCGAAGGGACCACAATGGGCCCCACGTGACGGGTTCCAAACTATGTGCTATGCATGTAGGACTATGTGCTGCGCACATAGCCCTATATATGGCACACATAGTTTTAAAATTTTTCCAATCTGGGCGAAAATTATAAAATTGCCATACCCAAAAATTGTTTTATAAATATAGAGCTCGGGGTTCAGAAAATGGATCCAGAAATTGTCAAAAAGCAAGGCTAAACTCTGCCAAAATCTTCCCAAAAATTAATTAAACACTTAATTAATTTTTCTTAGGTAATTAGAGACAAATTGGCTCTAGTGAGGCTCCCAAAACACAGAAGGAAGCAAGATCAAGGAAGGAAACCTACTGCTAAGAGGTAATTTCTTCATTTTCCTTCATTTTTCTTCTTTTTTCTTCTGTTTTCTAAGGTATATGCGCCACATATATACCTATGTGCACCACATGTTACTCATGTGTGGTGCACATAGGGCTATATGCTGCGCATATAGCCTTCAATTTTCAAAGAAAACCCCATTTTTCTCCTGGTTTTCACCGGTTTTCTTCCAATCTGGCCATTTCAGTGATGTTTAAGGCCTTCTCATGCCTTAAATGTCCTGGATCCGCCCTAAATCAAGCCAAATTTTAAATAATTCTAACTTTAAAATTATTTTTCATGATTTGGATGTCAATCCACGAGCTAAAACCCGATTTTAGGTCCGATCTACCTAGATCGGGGTCGGATCTAGGGTTTCTGTTGAAAAATTTTTGATTTTGCTTCGGTTTTTCAAACTATGTGCACCACATATGCATCTATGTGCGCTACACATACCTTATGTGTGGCGCACATAGATCTCGTTTTTCACAAAAAAACCCGATTTTCGCCCGAACCGCTTCGGATCTGAATTTTTTAGTAACTCTAGTAGCTTTTCCATGCAATTGGGGTTCTAGATCTATCAAAAATTATCCAGATCTACTTGATTTTGGCTTTAAAATCATTTATTTCAATTAATTGCTCAATTAATTGTTTGGTTCATCAAACCGGAGGTCGATTTGTGCTCGAAATAAGGTACTGTCTTCATTAAAGTCGCTGGATTTTGTTTGTAGTTTGATTCTGTACTAACAGATTTCATTTTTGTGTAGATTTACAAGCTATGTGCGCCACATGTCATGCTACGTGCGCCACACCTAACCTATATGTGGCGCACATAGCTTGATGCGTGGCGCACATAGTTCACATTTTTCCAGAAAAATTATATTTCAGACCGTATTTCATTGTATTTTTGACGTATCCAGTGGTATTTGACGCTTTACAGTGGCTCAAGTATTCTGGATTTGTCATAAAATAATTACATTTAATTAATTTTGGCCTCAAAATTAATTTTTATGATAAAATGCAATTTTTAATCGTATAAATGTGATTTTTGAAAGGATTGGACTTTAATTGGTTGAGGGGCTATCTCCAAAATATTCCAAGTGATGTTAGCACTCCCAATTAATTTTTCCATAATCAAATAAAATAATTTTGCTTAAAATTATTTTTATTGAAATGAATTTTCACTATCCGGCTCATGTTTATTCTTTCAATTATTGCCTAAAAAGTGCTGGATTTTGACTCTTGGTTCGTACTTTTAAATGGTATTGGACTAGTCAAATAAATCCAAAATTCATTTGCTACTAATGAATTTATTTGTTTATTTTACATATTAATCCATTCACGCATTTTTGGATCGTGTAATTCGAGGGGAAAAGGGGTATTACTTAATACCTCAGGAAATTATGTATGCGAGGAATTTTTGTAATAGGATAGGATTTATTATTCGATCTGTAATAATCCCCCTATCTCGTGTATATCCTCTAATTTCCTCGATTCCCTTTCACTGGCCTTTATTATTTTTGATCGTGAATGTTTTATATTTGCTCAAATATATTATGTCATTCATGTCACATGCCATGTCACATGACACATGCACACACTACCATGCATGCCATGCATATACTGTATGCCATAACATATTGTATTTTTGTACGCACATACATATAAATACATAAATACGCCAAATATGCCAATACGTAATCCAATACGCTTAATCAATCAATATGCCTTATCATGCATATATATGCCATGCCATGTCATATACTATGTCATGTCGTATGCCATAACGCATGTCATACAGTATGCCATACACTTCACATGCCATACATATGGTATGTCATACATATGTCATGTTATATACACCATTTCGCATCCCATGTCACATGACACAAGCATATTCTACTATGCATGCCATGTATATGTCATGCCACGCATCATTTCACATGTCATGCATATGGTATGCCATGCATTATTTACATGTCATGCATACGATATGTTATTCAATTCACATGCCACGCATTTGGTATGTCATACATATAACATGTCATGCATATGCTATGTATTACATCATCATACATATCATGCATATGATATGTCATACATCATTCACATGCCATGCATATGGTATGCCATTTATTATGCCATGTCATGCATCACTTCACATATCATGCATATGATATGTCATTCATCTTACATGTCATGCATATGCCATGTCATGCATCACTTCACATATCATGCATATGATATGTCATTCATCTCATATGTCATGCATATGCCATGTCACATACTTCGTACATTGTGTATACGCCATGCATATATTACGCATACGCCCAATGCCACGCAACCCCTAAAACGTTAACTCATAAACGCTATACGCTATTTACCATGATTATGTGTTTACATATCATGTTAGGATTGACATATCATGCATATGATATATCATTCATGATCACATGTCATGCATATGACATGTTACTTTTATCGTTATATCACATGACATGCATATGCCATGTCATTCAAATGCCATATAGCTTTATATGTCATTTTACGTGCAAACTTGCAACGCCGATTAACATGACGCATTGTGTGCTTACATTTACGCTCGCATGCTTGCCTACCTAGGATAATTAATTCCAACTATAATGGTAAAATCAATTTTGGAAACTCATAGAATAGATCTCCACCACCCGAACCCAATCTCTGAAGGGTTTAACTAGCACTCATGCTATGGGTCGGTTGGACCAATCCAGAACCATCCGGTGGTGACTCCCTTACGACTCTTTTAAGTTCGTATCATTCCCTAAAGGAACCCCTTAGGAAGACTGCACTTTTGCTCCAAGTGCGGTCCCCGGTCCGTGCACCCAATAGAAACCGGTGCTCACAGTAGTTAGGACTTTTATTCTGAGTGCTCACTCTTATTTTACGTGTTGTCCTACTATCCATCAGACCAGATTAGAGGATGATGTTTTATGATATTTGGCCAATGTAGGTTGGTCAAATTTTGCTTTCTTAGATAACCACTTTATTCAATCTGTAGCTTTAGAGTTCCTATAGACTTTCTCTCTGTCTACTTCTTTCTCTTGCACCTTCAAAATTTTTTACAAGCCCTATACTCTTTCTCCTACAGAGTTTGATGGTATTTTTAACTTCTATACTGAGGGCATTTCTAATGCCAAATCTACGGTATTTAATCACAATGACTTCTGGAGGGAGATCGCACACGATACTCCTTTGTGTCCTTCAAGGCTTAAAGCCTCCTGTCTTAAGTCCCCCTCTCTATACTACTATCATAGACTGATCTCCTATCTTATTTTTAGAAGATCTGAGTCTAATGATACCATCACATGCCCTGACCTTATCTTTCTTTACTCTACGGTCATGGGTACCCCCATTCAGTCTAGGCTAACAGGGTTATTCTGTTCGGTCCCATCATTCACTACATCTACGACCAGCTGCATGCCTTTCCAACTTCTCCTCCTACTCTTGGACTGAAAGGTCCTAATCTTGATTTATCATTCATAAAGTATTCTATGCTCCTTGAGCGTGATTCTCATAGTGAGTTTCATACTCACTCTGAGTATATCGCATGACGATTAGAGCATCTTTGGTCATTAGGTCTTCCTAATGATACGGTCGCTTTATTTGGATGGAGTGTGGTTGCTATATGTCAGTACATGCAGGTGCCACTTGCAGATGATACACCTGCAGAGCGACTTGACCTATCTGATCCCTTAGATACTGATGTTACATGCCAGGCGATTATGAGTTGTAAAAGATAACATCATTTCCAAGGTGGATCCTCCTCATCTGCTACTATTCCTGATCCACTTGCTCTAGCTCCTACTTCCACTCCTGCTCCAGCTGCTGCTGCATCCACTGATTCTATCTCTCAGTAGCTTACTGTTATCATAGATTATCTTGATCGGTTAGATGCTTTTGAGCAATGCTTTGACCAGGTTGATTAGCAGATTGCTCATATTTATCAGCACGTTGATTCTCTATATCAGCGCTATGATCAGCACACTACAGAGTTCCATGAGTTTCAGATGACTACAATTGACACTCTACATACCATCAGTTTAATGCTAGACCCATTTATTGTTCCTTCACTGAGTCCAACTCCTCCTCAGGACCCACAGTGGGAGATATTTTAGAGTTGGAGTTGTCTAGTAGAGTTAGAGGTCTAGTTTCTAGATTTTTGTTTAGTTTTGATTTTTTTTTCATTATGTCATTTTTATTTCTGCTCTGATCATTGTTATTATCGCTCTGATCAGTGTATTGGATATTTTTAAGTTTATATGACATATGATATTTATTCAGTTCATTATCCTATCTTATTTATTCTTATTATTGTTTGTTATCATTTGCTCTGATTATGACTGATTTGGATAATGCTCTGATCATATGATTCTATTTATGTTTTGATTATACAATGTTATATATTGCTCTGATCATATATTATGCAGTTTACTCTGATCATTGTGTTTTTCTCCTTTCCTTTATGCTTGATTGATTACTTGATATTTCATGGCATAAATTCTAAAACAAAAGGGGAGATTTCTAAAATTTTTTAAATCTAAAATTTTTTTTAAGTATGCTTTTGCAAATTGAACTTAAATTGATTGCCAACATCAAAAAGGGAGAGATTTTTAAACCTGTGATTTTGATGTGTGTATTTTGTATGAATCAATTTAAGTTATTTTTAATTTAAAATCACTTTTCTGATTTGGTACGGGCATACCATTTATACTGTATGATTTTGTCATTTACTGAAAGCTTGGTACAGGCGTACCAATTGATGGTATGGGTGTACCGTTGCTCACAGGAAATTTTATGTATCGAGAAAGTCCTCTTGGTATGGGCATACCAATAAGTTGTATGACTGTATGATTGCTTGCAGGAATTTTATGTATTAGTAACATTGATTTGGTACGGGCGTACCATTGCTTGGTATGGGTGTACAAACTTACTATGTTTTATTAAACTGATGTTTTTAAATTGGTACGGGCGTACCATGTCTGGTACGATCGTACACGACTATCCAAAAAGGCTTTAAACCCTTTCTAACAATTTTATTTTGAATATACATATTGCATATTTCATATCTAACAGCTAGTTTTGCAGAGCAAAGTTTCCTTTGAGCTTCAATCTTCAATTACAAGTAAGTTTACTTATTATATTATGATTCTAGCATTGTAAACTCTCTTGTATTGTATTCCCACAACCTAAGAGTTAGGTTTTGTAATTATGGGTTGGTATGAGATTAATGCTTGGGGCATTAAGTTGTAATTGAGAGTTTATTTGCTATGAGTTTGCTATTGTTGTAAAGGTTTGAATGTGAGCCTAAAAACACTAGGGTTAGGATTCATTTTAAGTAATCCTTTATTGTATTGATTGTGAATTTTGATTAGTGGAACCCTAGGTTGAGAACTTAGGAGAAGTGGACATATGCCAAGGGTTAGTACTGAACTATTATAAAGCGCATGTTGCCACTTCCGCTGGGATTTCAGAAAGATTATTAAAAATCACTGGAAAAGATAATATTAACAAATTAAAAGAAGAATTAAATTTTTCAGTTGGTTTGGACAAGTTTATAAGAAAAATATAAATCCAATAACTATGAGAAACAAAGAAACAAAATGGAAAGTAAAAGATAAAGTAATTCAATCTGAACACCCGGCTAAAATGAATAGTTCATTCAATTATTGAGAACATGAAATGATAATATCATTATTTAAAATTATAATAGAAGATGATCCACAAAGAAAAATATTGGAACAAAATAATTTTAGTAACTCACATCTTTGTAGTATAGGAAAACAATTAAATATGATAGAAAAATCTATTAAAGGGAAGGAAATTAAAATAGAAGAATATTCTAAAGAAAAGAAACTAAAAACTCATTTTTTTAAACTATATCAAATTTCTATTAATAGTTAAAAAGAAATAAAGGAAGATAAAAATTCTAATTTTGTAAAAGCTATAAAGGAACAACTTAAAAATATAGCTTCATCATCTTATACTAAGATAATTAATACTGTACCATAAGCTTTAACTTCAAAATCAGAGGAAAACTCTTCCCCTGGAACTGAGGATTTAGAAACGTTTAGTAAAACATTAAGTCCATAAATAAATCATATAACTCATAATCAATAAATAGTATCAGCACCAAACCTTAGTATAAATGATAGGTCAAATATTTTGTCACAATATAAATATAATGCTTCTTCTGTCTATGAATGAGATATAGATAACTTGTCTGAATATAATATTCTTAGTTTATTACAATAAATGACAATGGCTGCAAATGCATATAGGACACAAATAAATACTTCTGATAAAACTATAGCAGAATTAATTATTGTAGGATTTACAAGTCAATTAAAAGGTTGGTGGGATAATCATTTAATAGATAGTCAACACTTAGAAATATTAAATGCTACAAAAACCCATGAGGATGGAACACTTATATTAGATGAATATGGTAATACTATACAAGATGTTGTATCTACATTAATTCTAACTATATCATTACATTTTATAGGAGATCTAGATCATTTAAAAGATAAAAATGCAAAATTATTAAGTAATCTTAGATGTAAAAACTTAAGTGATTTTCATTATTATAAAACAACATTCTTAACTCGTATAATACTTAAGGAAGATTTTAATCAGGACTTTTGGAAAGAAAAGTTTTTAGCTGGACTTCCATTTTTCCCAGGAGAAAAAGTAAGGAATAATATAAAACAAGAATTTGGAGACCTTATACCTTATAGTTTATTAACTTATGGTCAATTAATTAGTATAATTCAAAAGGAAGGTTTAAAACTTTGTCAAGATATAAAATTACAAAAATCTATAAAGTATGAAATGCATAAAACAAAATAAGAGTTAGGATCATTTTGTAAACAATTTTATTATAATATAACTCAAAAATACAATGATTGTAAAGGGCAATGTACAAAAACATATAGAAAATCATAAAAAAAACCTTATAAAAATATCATAAAAAGAAATTTAATAAAGATAATTACTATGGAAAGCCTAGGATAAATAGATATTAGAAACCTAGTAACAAAAGATATTTTAAGAAAAATGCAATGTACAAAAACTATAAAGACCTAAAGTGCTATAATTATGGTAAAAAAGGACATACATCTAGATTTTGTAAATTTAATAAAAAAATTATAAGAATTAAGTTTAGAAAAATATGTATTAAATAAAATATATGAATTATATTTAGATTCAGAAAATGAAACTTTATATGATACGAATGAAGAGAGCAACCAAATTGATGAATTAAATAGTAATACTTCAGATTCTATTAGTAAAACTATAAACGTATTAACTAAACAATAAGAATCTTTGTTAGAATTAATTAAACATATAGAGGATCCAAGAATGAAAGAAAAATTTCTAAATAAAATCTAGAAGATTTTAATGATAATAGTATTAAGATAAACAAAAAACCATATATTGAAAAACAAACTTATGATTTCAGTTCAATATTAAATGAAAATAAATAAGTAAAAATAAGACCAACAATAGAAGATTTACAAAAATAAATAAAAGAATTAAAAATAGAATTAAAAGAATTAAAAATTAAACAACAAAGAGACTCAGAAATTATTCAAATTCTAATAAATAAACAAAATAAAGTAGAAACAGATAATTCTTCTGAAGATATTTTAGATGAAGAAGAAAATAATAATATTAGTAATAGATAAAGATAAAAATTTTATAAATGTGTTGCATGAAATAACCTCTCGTAAATATTTAATATCTATAAAGTTAAAATTTTCACCAGATTATAGTATAGATAGTATAACATTATTTGATACAGAAGCTAATTTAAATTGTATAAAATTAAGTTTAGTACCTAACAGATTTTGTAAAGATACTAGTAAAAGGTTAACTACACCTAATAAAACTAAATTACAAATAATAGGAAAAACTGATGCTTCTATTATAAATAATAATTTAGAATTAAAAAATATATTATATTAACAAAGAATATACATCTTATGGTAATTTTAGGAACACCTTTTATGAGTCTTATTACATCATATAGCATAATAGATAATGGTATAAGATTTAAAATTAAAAATTAAAAAGTAAAATTTTCTTTTATAGAAAAACCCAAAAAGAAAAGTCTTAACTTATTATGATCATATATGGTTCATGATTTAGAAATAAATTCTATTGTTAAGGCTAAAATAGAACATCTTAAACATTTAAAAGATAACTTAAATACATAGAGAATAAATAAACAATTAAATTCAAACTTAGTAAAAATAAAAATAGATCAATTAAAAATTTATATTAAAAAGGAACTATGTTTTGATCTTCCTAATGCTTTTTAGGATAGGAAACAACATATGATTGATCTGCCTTATAAAGATAGTTTCAATGAAAAATATATAATTATTAAAGCTAGACCTTTACAAATGTCTCCAGTTATGATTTTAATTCATAAATCAAGAAGTTAAGACTTTAAAATGGATATGTCTCCAGATATGATTTTAAAATGGATTAAGTACCCTATACCAAATAAAAAAGATTTATTAAATAGATTATATAATGCAAGTATATTTTTTAAATTTGATATGAAGTCTAGATTTTAGCAAATACAAATACACCATAAAGATAGATATAAAATTGCTTTTACTATCCCTTTTGGACAATATGAATGGAACATTATGCCTTTTGGCTTAAAAAATGCACTCTCTGAATTTTAACGTATAATGAATGATATTTTAAACCCTTATATAAAATTTTGTATTATCTATATAGATGACATTTTAATCTTTAGCAATAATATAGAAAAACATTTCAAACAATTAAAAATATTATGTGTAATTGTTAAAAGGAGTGAGTTAGTTTTAAGCAAAACTAAAATGACTTTATTTCAAACTAAAATGACTTTATTTCAAACTAAAATTAGATTTTTAGGTCATAATATATATCATGATATTATAGAACCAATAGAAAGAAATTTATTTTTTAAAGAGAAATTTCCTAATGAAATAACAAATAAAGCCCAATTACAATGATTCTGAGGATGTCTAAACTATGATATAGATTTTTATCCAAACTTAAATAAATTAATAAAACCTTTACATGATCGGTTAAAGAAGAATCTTGAACCATGGAATAAAACACATATTGTCATTATTCAACAGATTAAAGCCTTAGTAAAAACTATACCTTGTTTGTATGCACCAAATGCCTTAACTTATAAAATTCTAGAAACTGATACTTCAGATATAGGATATAGAGGTATTTTAAAATAAGTTAAAGATGGTAAAGAATGTATTATAAAATTTACTTCAATATATTGGAATCCTACTCAAGTAAATTATTTTACAATTAAAAAAGAGATTCGAAGTATTGTTTTGTCTATCTCTAAATTCTAGTTTGATTTGTTAAATCAAAAATTCTTATTACATATTGATTGTGAATCTGCTAAAGAAGTTTTGCAAAAAGATGTTAAGAATCTTGCATCAAAATAGATTTTTGCATGATGGCAAGCTATACTAAGTATTTTTGATTTTGATATAGAATATATTAAAGGTAAGAATAATAGTATTCCAGATTTTCTAACATGAGAATTTCTCTACAGAAAAAATGGGGAATAAAAAGAAGAAAGCCAATAAAACTAAAGAAACTAAAGAATCCAATTTGTCTTCTAAATCCAGTCCCACACCTAAAGCCCTATTAATCTAATTTTGAAGAAATTGTAAAGCCAGAATCTAAGTTGATAAAATCATGGGCTGATATTGCTAAGAAGAGGAAGAAACTAAAGCATAACTTATAAAGAATTGGGTGGGTTAACTCGCCCAATCTCCAGAAATAGCTTAAGTAATGACCAGTGTCACGTCTTCTGGCTGCGTAACATGCTCTCGTTGAATGATAATAAATTTCCTAACAAGAAAATTTATAATAATCCAACAAGGGATTCCATACCTTCTTAATTAGTGCGGCAAATTTTTTTTTTTATATATATCAGATAACAAATTTATATCATAAATCCCTGGTTCTATAAACATTCCTTATTTCATACAAACCATATTTAGCGTCATATTGATACACACATTATTACAAGTTTATGATATATCCATGTTTGATGTACTGCCAAAGTACTTATTTAAAATCTTGCACGATTATA
>CANYBF010783649.1:0-13347 GCA_948192965.1 Dalechampia spathulata
ATAGAATTATGCATGGATATCATGAAAAATACATAAAAATCATAAAAAGCGATGGATTTACTAACCTCTCGTAGATTCTCCTTAGATCCAAGTGTAAGGGAAGAAAGAATAGCCCGATTCAAAGTTTTAGGGAATAAAATCGCTTAAGTCTAAGTGATTTTGTGGATTTTTTTAATCCTAATTGCTTAGAATTATCAAAATTAGGTTAAGAAGAATTAATCCCATTTTTAGTCTCTTGACGGCTAAGAAATCCCGTAGGTCAAAAGTCTAAAACCCTAAAAGTGCCAACCCCCACGCAGAATGGAGTTCCAAAGCTTTTAAAAAATCTGCCCTAGAGACATACGCGATCACGTATCCTAACATATGCGGAGTGTCCCAAACATACGCGATCGCGTATGTTTGTACGTATGCGGTGGGTCCAGAAACATATGCGGCGTGTCACAAACATACGTAATCGCATATGTTTGTACATATGCAGCGTGTGACACCCCCCAAAATGGGCCAGAATTGGCCCAGAACGGCCCAGAATGATCTGAATCAACCCGGAGTGGCCCAAGAGCAACCCGAAATGGTCCTGAATCATCCCGGATTCGATCCGAGTCAAGACGGTCCAAAATTAGGGTGCAACAACTATCTGTATGTTTATTTTGATCTTCTTCCCTAATATGCATTAAAGTTGCAGACTATTAATCATTCTTTTGTATAAAACAACCTAATGCCAAGTAAAGTTAGCTGCTAACCTCTGTAAAGTTAACTTATTAGTCTTATTAGCCTCTTTTGGATAAGCATCAATTCTAAGAAAATAAATGATATCAGCATACCATGGAGTTTCATCTTATTGGTCTAGCACCATAACCCATTCTCCCTTATAGCAAGGAATCCTTGATTGCTTGATGAGCATAAGCTGAACTTGACATTATAGTCATTCACATACTAAAGCTAATGTGGCTAAGGCATTAGCCATTTGATTCTTATTACGTGGAGTGTGAACAAACTTACATTAGCTAAAATTGCAAATCATAAGCTTCATGTATTCAACATAAAGCTTGAGCCTTTCTTCTCTGACATCCCACTTGGGCATGGACCAATGAATGACAAGCATCAAATCACCAAATACCTCTACATCTTGGGCACTAATCATTAGCAATGCTTTAAGCTTGAACAAACATGGTTTATACTTAGCCATATTATCAGTGACTGGGAAGCTTAGCCGCTTCAAAATCATGATCAATTCACCTTCAAGAGTGATCAATATAACCCATATGCATGCACCTCTTCTATTGACCATGTCATTAAAGTGCACCCCTAAGTGCTCATTTAAGAAGTCCAGTTCAAAAGTTTTAGAGTTATCCATCAGCGTAGATGCTAAAAATTTAGCAATTGCCCTACCTTTGATAACCTTCTTAATGATGTACTTTACATTGAACTCTGATACTAGGATTAGTGTCACACCCAGCCCATACCTGGAGTGACATGCTCTCATAGCATAGACAGTGACCTCCCAGAGAAAGTCGTTGTCTATACTACAAGGGATACATTCTAAGGATATTGTATGGGGACACGTCCCTGTATATGGTATGGCAATGAACCAATAACCCTGAACATCCAAGCATACATTCATAATGACAAGCAATAAAACCAAGAACTATCTGTCATATAATAATAACTGTGTATGGCAAACATTGATACCCAGTCTATACATCATATACACCAAAATACAGGACAACTACTACCTTTACGACTACAAAGCTACAAGCAAAAGAAGCTGGAGAATGCCTCAAGGTCTAGTACCACTTCGAGATCCATCTATCTCTGCTGACGACCTCTACTCCTTCTGTTCACTCACCCAAGGGCTCTGAACCTACATTCATCAAATGATAAATGCTGAGATAAACTCAATGGTGCTAGAGAATACATATGAATAAGCACATAATGTAGTAAATCGATTCATCAATCACATAGCATCATCAATATCAGAGCATACATTACCCATGCATACGACAAGAAGGCCACTATGCATGTATTCTTCCTCATTCTCATTTTCTGTTCACTCTTGTTTTCTTGTATTTATGCATATTCCTTTCGCACATACTGGGTCTCGATAGGTACCGGTACTCATCTCCTGAAGGAGGTCACATATTTATACGATGTCGTGCACCTTTTTCCCTATGGTAGGTCTCGAGACTCATCTCCCTTTTAGGAGGTTATCCATCTAAATGATTCCTTAAAGGAATCCCATAATCATTATTTGACCAAGTATTCCTAGAGCTGAGCTCTGCCCTCAATACTCATTTTCTTTTCTCTCTTTTCCATTCTTCCTTCATCATCATGCATCTCTTAAATACATCACATGCAATTATGCTTCATCCATAAGAGAATACACATTCATGCCCTTATAAAGTAAGGAAAAAGCATCCAGTCAAAGCATATCAAATGTAATCATCCATATATCACACCAAAATAATAAAATAACAACACGAAGCCTCATACTTAGCCTTTACTTAAGTCTCAAGGCTAGAGATGAGCCAAACATACCGAAAACACAAAACTAGCACAAACCTGAAATCAAACTACTTTAAAAGTAGGCTTGTAGTCTTGTCTCTATTGATTACCAAACTTAACTTCTAGTCGTCACTCGGCAAAAGCCAATAAGCACTCTTACCCCAGCTGCTGATCATGGTTTAAGAGGGTTTAGAAGGGTTTAGGAAGGTTTAAGAAGGTTTAGGACTTATAGGAAAAGAAGAAACCTTTAATACTTATCCTTTGACTCGTCAAACTTAATACACCCGTACCGAACTAAAACTTCTGATGAACACAATTTCCTGCGAGGGACGGTATACCCGTACCCCATTCGGTACGCCCGTACGTCCACACTCTACCTGAAAAACCTAAATTCCTACAAGGTTACGTACGGCTAAACCACCCTTTGGTACGCCCATACGGTCATTCCCCTGTTAATATGCCCGTACGCCCGTACCATTACTTAAAAACCAGGCTATGACTAAATCAAAGCCTATTCCCCCACAATACCTGCGCCAAAACCTAGGCCACACTTAACAACACTTCCAATACTTCCTTAAATGAACATAATGGTTACCCCTCATCCAACCTACAAGATGTGCTCCTCAATAAGGTGACAGCAACACTAATAAAACAGATATATACAAATCACAACATACGAAGACATAGATATGTATATCATCATACACAAGAATCCATATACCATCAAATACCTCAATCCTACCATTCATCTACCACATACACACACATTAATGCAAAAATCCTAGGGTCTCTAACGTGGATGTGATAATTAGCTCCCTGGAAAACTTCCCTATCAATGAAGGAGCCTCATACAAGTACTTCATAAGGTCAACCTTGGAGATCGCTTGAACTTGGTATGATTGGAAATAATGTCTGATCTTCTTAGTGACCCAAACCATACCCATTACTTTTCAATAGTTTTATACTTATACTCTATTTACAATAGCTTCTTACTCAGATACTAAATGATGTACTCAACTCTGGCTTTATTCTCCTAAGAACCATAGCACCCACTGATTCCTCCTTTAAGGCTAGATAGAGAAATAATGGTTTTCTCAATTGAGATGGCTGTAAAATCAATGGTTGGGAGAGGTAAAGCTTTATGCTCTCAAATATGAACTGGCAATTCTCATCCCAAACCAAAGGCTGGTTCTTCCTCAAAAGCTTAAAGATGGGTTCACATATAGTAGTGAGCTTAGAATGAATCTGCCAATATACTTGAGTTGTCCCATGAATTCCTTAACTTCAGTCTCAATTCTAGGAATAAGCATCTCATATATCAACTTTGCCTTATCATGATCTACTTTAATACCTCTCTAGCTGACAACATGACCTAATAGCTTATCAAACATCACCCCAAATGTGCATTTATTCAGGTTCAGCCTAAGCCCATAATTCTCAACCTACATTAGAAATTTGTCAAGAGTAGCTCGATGCTCTTCCCTAATAGAAGACTTCACCATTATATCATCCATATAGACTTTGACCTCTATATGGATTAGATCATGCAATAAAATTATTGCATCCTTCTAATAGGTAGCACTTACATTCTTAAGACTAAAGGGCATGACCTTGTAATAATAGGTCCCCCATTCTATAATGAAAGTTATCTTCACCTTATCAACAATAGCTATGAGAATCTGATTGTACCCAGAACATCCATCAGTAAAGGAAAGTCATCCTTTAGGCATGCCTTGTTCAGATCCTTATAGTCTACATAGACCCTAACCCTACTGTATTTCTTAAGAACTAGAACCACATTGACCAACCACTCAGGTTAATCAACCACTTTGAGAAACTTAGCATCTAACTACTTCTAGATATCCTCTTTAACCTTTTGAGCTTATTTTGGTTGGAGTCAATGCAGCTTCTACTTGACTGGCCTAAACTCATGCATAATACCATCAAAATACACATCACAAACATAAGCAAAGCTATTTTTCATTGTATTGAATTATGAAGGGATTACATCATTATCAAAAAGTACAGAAATAAGGACATCATTATCGAAAAGTATAGAAATAAAGACATCATCATCCTCATATATAAAATCATCAATGGTAAGATTAGCGACATCATCAAAGATCTTGAAGTAATCATCAAGGCTGATGATGGAAGAAGGCGTAGCAACCTTCTTGGATGTTATCAAGGTTGACATGTCATAAACATAACCAAAGATGGTGAAGTGCTGATCAAATAAGCCATCTGAGTTAGGTAACTCAAGAGCTCAATCCTACTATTTTTATCCTTGGATAAAGGCAACCATCTTATAATCTTCCAGCTTTTCTAAAGTTTAGGGATCAAACCTAATCTAGTATCTCTCCTATCACACCCTGCTGATACTAACCCAGACCCTTACCAAGCATAAAGTTCATGTTACATAGCATCTTCTCCATGGCAAGAATCAATTGGTACTAGTATGACTTAAGTTCTCTGATAACAATAATCTAAAAACCAATCATAAGAAGGACATCTTCTCTTATGCATGCCAAGGCAACCTTATCATCAATGGCAATAGTATCCATACCCTTGTCATGTGAAAACTTAATCTTTTGGTATAAGGTGGATAACACACTTCCCAGTAGATGAAACCAAGATCAGCCCAATAATAAAGCAAATAGGATGTTAAGAAATATGAACTCCACCACTAACTTGATGAGCCCAATAGTCATAGTGGTAGTGAAGGTGTCAGTAACCTCCTATTTAGACTCACCATATACCCTGATGATAGTCTTAGATGGCTTCAAATCTAATAGCTAAATCCTAAGCTTGGGCAGCACCTTAAGTGGATAAATGTTGATGCCAGAACCATCATCCACCATAACATAAGAAGTGGAAAAGTTCATGCCTTATTATAACGAATACTCTCGGCTGGTAAATCCATATCGGAGAAAGTAATTATGCTAAACTTTAACTCTTGTTTCACCAACTAACTCTTCATGCTAAAAGCTAAGGCAAATAGAGAAATCCTTATGCTAAAGAGTGCCTCAACAATGGCCTGTCGATGCTATTGGGAAGATAGCACCAAGTTCTAGATACTAATGTTAGTCTATATCTTCTTCAACTACTTGAAAACTATATTCTCAAGCTAACCAATCTCTTTACCTTTATCAATAGGTTGTAAAATTGGTACGCTACTCAGACCAGCCTTATCCAAAGTAGGCCTAGCCTAGGTCAGTTTCCTCAAAGCATCCGACTTCTTTTTGAGGTTGGGAAGCGTTAACACCTTATCACTTTGAGTCATGTTAAACTTGAGAGGATATCTTAATGGCACCTAACTGCTTCTGCTGCTTGGGAGCCTTAGGAGCTGGCTTGGCTGCCTTGGGAGTCCTGACTAACTTACCTTTCTTTGACTTTTGAACCTTTATCGATTTAGACTTAAAGGAATCTTGAGTACCTATAGACTTCTCCTTTGAACTGTCATACCATATATCAATAGTGCCAATATTGAACCCAATGTTGAATTGAAAACTAATAGTATGTAACTAAGCAATCTTCTCATTGTTAAGAGGAGATAACGAGTTAAGAACCAGGGATTCTAGAAACCATAATTGGATTATGTAAGTGCAGTTGGCTTTATGGTAGTTAAGTAATGAGTTTATTTTGGTAGAGGGTTTTGATTTCTTAGGATCTTTAAGCTCACCTGAATCAATAAGGTCCTAGATGACCTAACCTCATAGAATGATAATCATCAATGTTATGGCCATGATGCTGGTGGTAATGATAGTAAGTTTAAATATTTACTAAGGTTAGGGATGGTGTTTGGAAGTTTGGCTCAAGTGGCTTAATGAGTTTGGCTTTTAGGAGATGCTTAGAAACTTTGGAAAGTGGCATCCTAAGATTTAAGTACCTCCAGAACTGGGTAGTGGTTTGAAGTATATGGTTTGGTGCATGCAAGGCGTTAATGTAATGAGATTTGTGTTATGTTTAGGTATAATGTGGTGGTTTTAGGTTTGATGAAGGAAGGCTCCTTCTTCATGCCCTTAGTTTACTTGATCCTCTGGCCAACTGAATAGATGTCCTTGAAGGTATGGAAAGTCTAATACTTCAGTTTAGCCTGATACAATGGTAGTGACCCCATAATAAGCTTATTGATCATTCCAACACATATGAGTTTTATCTGACTAATACAGCCTTATCCATCCCTCGATTAAAGTAATCCATTAAACACTCATTAGCTTTCTATTTCACCATCTCTACATCCAACAAGGTGACATCAAAATAGGACTTGTAAAAAGTAGTGCAGAGAGGCTTTCACTCGGCCATGGTTACCTTGTTGAGGCTATGATACTAGGCCAACGTTGGTCCCCCTAGTAAGATAAAGAAAAGTTGAACTATTTACTCATCTAACAAGTTTATTATGCTTATCATCATGGTATAGGTCTTTAGATGATTCTTTGGATCCCTAACCTTGTTCTACTTGGGAACATTCAGGATCTTGAACTTAGCAAGTAGCCCCTTGATGGTTTGAAGTGAGAATCAAAATTCAAATCAGACCCCATCACCTCGGTCTTTATGATAGATTGTAGTTTTTCTATCTTCTATTCTAATGCAAAGGTCTCAAACTTATGAACGTCATGCATATGAAATAAGACTTAATCACCCGTCTCAATATCATATAAGTTGTTTGCTTTCCTTTTATCCTTCATGAGAGCTGGTAGGGTGATGAAATCTCTAAGACTAAGAGCTTCTCGGATCTGCTGTTGTAAGAGAGTCTTAAAGTTATTGAACAAGAGCTTGACCATAGACTAATCAATAAGCTATTGAATAATGTCAAATAAAACATCATCAAGTATAAAGTAGAAAGTGCTTAATGGAGATGTAACATTCTTAGCAGGCTGTGAGTCTGACATGATTTATACATAACAGAGAGTTAGCATGGATGCATGTGTATGTGTATGTGATTGCATATGATGTACGTGATATGACACATAGAATGTATGCATGACCTATGCTAGGAACCAATGTTATTGCTATAAAAGAAAACAATTAATGAAAATCATGCATGGGAATGCATGTATGCATGTTGGATAGAAAACACAAAAAGGGTTAGTGAAAACATACACACAGCATCACTTTCCACCATCCTTATACCTCCATGAAGATTAGTCGATCCAAAATATCCTAGGTGGGATACTAGCCAAGATTTACACTGGGAACTCAAGGCATGATACTCTCAACATATAAGGCAATCAAAAAGATGATTGTTACGAAATCATATTAGGAATTACGGTAAAAATTCAACAATATTTTGGCATGACCATATTGCTATGATAAGAGAATGCTAATAGAATAGGCATGAGGTTATGCAACCAATACAGAATTATAAAAGGATTTTGACTTTTAGCAAAGCAATACAAGGTGGGAAAAGTGGCCAGATTTAGGCAAATCCACTAATATGATAAGACATACATCCATATAGCATGTGAGTAAAGGGTCCTAGTTTAAGAATGTTGTTATGGTTAGCTACATGGGCTTTAATCTTGTAAGAATAGGCTAATGTCACCTACCACATTGTCCAACTGAATGGAATCATTGATATAGGATTATACCTAGCATTTATCCATTCAAAGAATCATTGACGGCCCTAAGTAGAAGGCAACGAGTGGTGAAGGTAGACTTGCTTTCCCAAGGCGTTGAATGGAGTCCAAGGTACTCACTCACCCACAATCACTGGTTTAACATAGGATAAAAGGTGGTGTGTAGACATAAATTGTGTACACAATATATAATACAATCAACCCGACTAGAATAGGAAATTTGATATGAAACTCTAAGATTTCAATGCCACCACTCTTTCACCATAGGTCCCTAGTAGAGTCACCACTATGGGTGGGGCTTTTGCCATTACCCAGAGTGAGGCTTGCGATATATGGCACCAGGTGCCCACTTGGAGTGAAAGTAGAATCTTCTTAAGGGGCTACCTCAAGAAATGATACAAACTCAAAAGAATCACAAGATGGAGTCACCATCAGATGGTTCTGGATTTAGTTCAACCAATCCATAGCATGAGTGCTAAGTCAAACCCTTTAGAGATGAGTTTAGGTGGTGAAGATCTATTCCCTTAGAGTTTCAAGTTCAATTTTACCATTTTAGTTTAGTTAATTGTCCTAGAGAAGTGAGCATTCATATGTGTAAAATAAGCACACAACATGATATAGCATGACAACAATCATAGTAGATATAGAATGGCAAATATGATATATCAATCATGGTAAATAGAACATGGCATATGCATGGCATGTGAAATGACATGGCATAAGCATAATATATGAAAGATGACATGGTGTAGGCATGACATGTAAGATGACATGATGTAGGCATGACATGTAAGATGACATGGCATAAGCATGACATGTGAAAGATCATATGGCATAGGCATGATATATGAAGTGATATGGAATAAGCATGACATACGAAAAATGACATGGCATATGCATGACATGGTATAGGCATGATATAGCATAGCATACATCATATAACAATGATAAAAATGAGCATAGTAATACAAATGAAAATTAATAATGACATGAAGAAAGGGAAAGATAGAGATAAGGGAATACACAATGAAATAAAACTAAATCATACATGTTAAGGAAATAAAATAGAAGCCTATTCTATTATAAAGGATTTTTGATGATACAAAAATCCAAGATGTTAAGCAATAACATCTCCTCCACTTGGACAAATAGTCTTAGGTAGCATGAGTTAAAATACATGAATGAAAAATACAAATAAGCAAATAAATGTTAAGCAATTAATGAAATGTTTAACACAAATGATCAATCTGATGCCATGTAAAAGCATGAATCAAGAGCCAAAGTTCGATGAATGTAATAATAACACATGAAAATGCAATAATAAACATGAGTCGAGTCATGAAAATCATGAAAAATAATCAATTTCAGGCAAATTCAATTAGAAGCATAATTAGAAGATTTTAAGATCACATGTAGCATCACTTAGAACTGAATCAACATCCAATTAAGCTAAACATGTCAAGTAACAATTAAAACACAATTAAAATAGCATTTAATTGAGAAAATAAGCAAATCAATTGATTTAACAGTAAAATCAACACAGATTGATCATGGAAAATGAAATTAGAGGACTTTATTATCATCATAGCATCAATTAAAGATGATAAACAGATCCAATTATATTAATTGTAATAAATATCAAATTAAAATAGCATTTAACTTGAAAAATTAACTTTGAAGGCAAAATGAATCAAATGAAATCAATGTATGATGAATTCATATCATTAGAGTTACTATGAAACCACTAATGCTACTAAAAACTTTGATAAGCATCAAAAAATGAATGAAATCCAATGAAAATGAATGAAAATCATGAAAATCTAGGAACTTGGTAACTATATGCATTGCACATAGCATCATATGTGCCACATATAGGCTATGTATGGTGCATATAAATGAACATGCATAGCACATAGCATGCAAAAATAAAAGAAAATTGAGTTATTAGGCAAAACACTCACTAAATCGCAAGTCTCAACAAATATGTGATTGTCACAGATCATTCTAGCTTTGAAAAAACTATGAATGCTACTGTTACATTCATGATTGAAGCCAATTAATGAAAATCAAATCAAAATCACAAACCCATAAAAAAATGAAGAGAAAATAAGAAGGGAATAGGCATTCCACACTCACCAAATAGGATTAGCTTCCAAAACTTGATTCCATATATGATTGAGGATTTAAAGTGAGGATTAATTAGTCTCTAATCCTAATTAACTTAATTAAATGATTAATTAAGTGAGAATTCAATTTGGGAGAGTTTGGGTGCAATTTTTATTTTTTGGACCCTTTTTCTCATAAACATATGGCTTATATTTATAGGTAAGGGTCATTAGTTACCAAAAGCAAGCAAATAATGTAGGATTCTATGAAATTACACTCGATATATGTAGCATATAGTGTTATATACGTAATGTATAGTTTAGAAAAAGGCTATATGCATAGCATATAATAAAATCTACTTATGTGTACCCCTAATAGGGGCATATTGGGATATGTGCCCTATGCTCAACAGGCATCAAATATACCATAAATGCATGGTGACATATAGAGCACATTATATTTGTATGGGAAAAAGCCATGCACCATGCGTATATCTATTAAACATGCATAACATGTAGCACTATATGCACTGTATATCAAAACATACATGTTATGTACTCCACCTTCCATAAGCAAAATCTAACATACTCCATATGTTCAAAGCACTTAGGGGAGGTTAAAAGGTATGTATGGAAATTAGGATCAATATCAAGGACATGTACCAAGCTAAATAAAAAAAAACCCAAAGTTGCAATGCACAAGTGAAAGTCAGGATCTGCAACAACAACTTCTCCATGATGGGACTCTATTGGTACAAGTATGATTTGGGTTCTCTGATGATGGTAATCTAAAAATCAGTCATAAGAAGAACATCCTCCCTGATGCAGGCTAAGGCAATCTCATCATCGGCAGCAATAGTAACCACACCCTTATCATGTAAAAACTTAATCTTCTAGTATAAAGTAGATGGTACACCATCTAGTGGATGAAACCATAGCTGCTCTAATAATAAAGTAAAGGACACTAAAATGTCTAGAACTATAAATTCCATCACTAATTTGATTGGTCTAATAGTGAAGGTACCTATAACCTCTCTCTTAGACTTATTATATGCCTTGATGATTGTCTTAGATGGCTTCAAATCTAAAGGCTATATCATAAGCTTGTGCAATACCTTGAGTGGGAAAACATTAATGCTATAACCATCATTTATCATGATGTAGGGAGTAAAGAAGTTCATGATGTGCACCTTGATGGAGAGTACCTTGTTATGATTGATACCCTTGGCTGGTAAATCCATATTAGAAAAAGTGATCATGCTGGACTTCAACTCCTGATTAACCAACTAACTCTTCATGCTAAAGATAAAGGCAGATGGAGAAATCCTTATGCTAGAGAGTGCCTTGAGGATAGCCCATGGATGTTGCTATGAAGATAACACTAAGTCTTAGATATTGATATTAGCCTAAGTTTTCTTCAATTACTTGATTACAATATCCTTAGGCTAAGCGATGTCTTTCCCTTTATCAATAGGTTATGGAGTTAAAGCACTACTTAAACTGGCTTTATCTATAGTGGGTCTAGCCTTGATTAGTTTATTTGAAGCATCCGACTTCTTCTTGAGGTTAAGAGTGAATACCTTACCAATTCATGTCATGTTACAGACCCTAAAAGACATCTTGTTAGCACTGAATCCCTTCTTCTACTTGGGAGCCTTAAGTGCTTGCTTAGCTGCCTTAGGATTCATAGTCGACTCACCTTTCTTTGGTTTCTAAACCTTTACTGATTTAGAGTTAAAGGAATCACGAGTGAATATTGATTCATCCTTTGGGCTCTTATACCAAATGTCAATGGTAAAAATTTAAAACCCACCACTGAGTCAAAATCTAATGATATGTAATTAAGTGATCTTCTCATTACCGAGGGGAGAAAAGGAACTAAGAACCAGGGATTTTATAAACCTTGATTGGATCATGCAGGTATGGTTAGCTTTATGGTAGTTTGGCAATGAGTTTATTTTAGTGTTATGGGTATGATATGTATGGTAATGGCAGTAGGTTTTAGTGTCTACTAAGGTTGGGGGCAGTGTTTGGAAATTTAGCTCAAGTGGCTTAATGAGTTTAGCTTTAAGGAGATGCCTGAAGACCTTGGAAAGTGGCATCCCATGATTCAAGTACCACCAAGATTGGGCAGTGTTTTAGAGTATAGGTTGTGGTGTCTGGGTGTATGTGGTCGTTTTAGGTTTGATGAAGGAAAGCTCCCTCTTCCTCAGCCCTTCAATCTATTAAATCCTCTAACCAACCAAGTATATGTCCTTGAAGGTATGGAATGTCTAATACTTTAGCTTATCTTAGTATAGTGGTAGCAATCCCATGATAAGCTTGTTAATCATCTTTGACTTAAATGGCTTCTGTCTAACCAGTGTAGATTTATCCATCTATCAGCTAAAGTAGTCCATAAAAAACTCATTAGCTTTATATTTCACCATCTCTAGGTCTATCAGAGTAACATCAAATTGAGATTTGAACCTGTATTACTTGTAGAATGTAGTGAAAAGAGGCTTCCACTTGATTGTGGTTACTTTGTTTAGATTATGATACCATTCTAGAGTTGGTCCTTCTAATGAGATGAAAAATAGTTAGATTATCTGTTCATCCAATAAGTTAGTGGTACTCATCTTTATAGTGTAGGTCTTCAGATCCTTAACCCTATTATGTTTGGGAACATCTAAAAGCTTTAACTTAGTAGGCAGCCCCTTGATGGCTCAAATAGAGAACTCATCAAAGTTCATATTAAACCTTATCCCCTTGGTCTACATGCTAGACTACAATTATTCTATCTTCTGTTCCAGTGCAAAAGTTTCAAACTTACGAGCATAATGCATATGAAGTAAGAAGTCATCATCTATCTCAATGTCATACAAGTTGATGACCTTCCTGTCGCACCCTAATTTTGGACCGGCCTTGGTTTGGATCGATTCCGAGTTGATTCCAGGCTATTTAGGGTTCTTTCGGACCGTCTGGAGTCCTCTCGGACTGGGCTAGGCCCGTTTAGGGTTCCTTTTGGCACTTTTGGGAGGATATGCAATCGCATATGTCCCATTACACTCCGCATATGAACATGTGCGTTCGCATATGTTTCATTACAAAACATGTGCGATCGCACATGTCCCCGAGGGCAGACTTGATTAAACCCTAATCTGCCATTTGGCTTAAGGACC
>CANYBF010783671.1:0-11837 GCA_948192965.1 Dalechampia spathulata
AAATCATACAATGTAAGTAATATATAAATATAAGTAAATACTAATAATGGCATAAATACATATATACCTAATAATAATTTCACTTAATTATAATACCATGGTTATAAATATTATTATATCCTTTAATTAAAATAATTACTTAGTTGTTCAAATCCCCACTTCTTTTAACTAAAATTCTTATACGTAATTTAAGTAATTTAATTAATACGTATTATTAAAAAAATAATAATTTAAATAAATAAATAAAATAATTAAATACTTAAATTACATAATTACTATCATTAATAATAATTATAATAATAAATAATAATAATAATAATATTCATTTAAAATAATTAAACATAAATTTATTTCTTTAATATCTATAAATATAATAATATAATTTAAATTTTTATTGCTTAAATAAGATAACATATGCTTTATTAATTAATTCTCAAAAACATAACTAAACAACTAAACTAATAGCCTCTATTAAAATCAAATACAGTACTTTCACTAATTAACTCAATTAGTAGTAATAATAATAACACTCCATTGCAATATAATAAAATCTACTAATTATAATTACTACACTTAATCTATCAATTCATTCACTTAAATAATCAAGCATATTAATTTATCAACTCAAATAATTATGCCATAGCAATAAACAACTCAACAATCAATCATCAAGATAGTTAAGCATATAATGATACCATAATAACGATTTCACTAAATAAATAATTCATAGATCTTATGATGCAATATATGAAATGCCTAAGCTGTGTGTGTGCGGACGTGACATTCTACATGCAACCGTGCAATGCCAAATCACATGTTGTACTGTGTGCTTACATATATGTTTGTATGCTTGCTTGCTTAGGACAATTAACTCCAACTATAAAGGTAAAATTGATTTTAGAAACTCATAAAAATAGATCTCCACCACCTGAAACCAATCTCTGAAGGGTTTAACAAGCACTCATGCCATGGGTCGGTTGGACCAATCTGGAACCATCCGGTGGTGACTCCCTTGTGACTCTTTTGAGTCCGTATCATTCCTTAAGGTATCCCTTTAAGAAGACTATGCTTTCATTCCAAGTACGGTCCGCAGTCCTTGAGCGTCACAAGCCTCACTTTGGGAGGTGGCAGAAACCGACGCTCACAAGTACATAATAGAGACTATTGCAAAATGAGTATGAAAACTACTACATAATGAGAATCATATCTCAGAGTACATTATAAAAGTCCAAACTACTTTTAGGATAAGGCTTCATATAAGTCCCAACTTTTACTAACTGTAAATCAGCTACTCTCATTGCTCCCAAAATGAACTACGACCTGCGTTCATCAAATGACAAATGCTGAATATAAAACTCAGTGGTGCTATAAAAATTTGTACAAGGCATACTTTTATACAATAAGGGCATCCATTATCAAATCATGATTAATATTCACGAGACAGTTTATTGATATCATATCGCATCAATAAACATCATACTTCATCAATAATGAACATTTGGTATTGTTAGTATAAGAATAAATACCATTTGAGGCCTTTTTGTAATTTCCCTATATCAATTATCATATAAGAATAACATTGTACATTAACCATCATCAATCTTTATATTGATATCATATATGAATGATGATGTTTGCCATTGAGAATGCATCCATGCTTTGCACTCTCCCTCCAATTCTTTTGTAACATTTCATCCCTTTCTATAATATTGTGCACAATTTCAATTCATTCTGGGTCCCTCTATGTACTAGTACTCATCTCCTAAAGGAGGGCAAACATAACTATATGGTTCAATGAATCTGTATTTTTACATCTTATTAGGAAGGTTACTATATGATTCTACTAAGGTAATCTGTATTTTTACTTCTAATTAAGAAGATTGACCCATTACATTTCTGTTCGTATCATATCTCTCCAACTTATTACTTCTGTATACTTATCATGAAAATGCATGTATGCTTTTATGATTCATGACATGAAATGTAAATGATGTATAATGATCATATGGAAAGTACATCAAATGATATCATCAACTGTGTTTATCTAATTTATGAATAATATCAACATTTTAATGTAAATACATCATTTCAAGACTTTAAGAGAGGTTATGAAGTGAGAAGCACCAACCTGTCACCAGTTTACCCCTATCAGGTACTTAGGTAGAAATATTAGCTTCATTGTTTGAACATGTAACATTTACATTCCATGTTCACTTAGTACAATTATTTACATTTTCATTCAATTTTCATCCAAAATGATCATTCAAGTACCATTCCACATCATTCCAAACCATAATATTTCATACATATACATATTAGCATGTAAATATCACATTTGAAATGGACATACATTCATAAGAAGCATTCATCCATCATTTCATTTCTTAGTATTCATATTTTGCATTTAAGGGTAAATGCATACATAAATCATACATTCATTTATTGATATGTAAGTTATGTGTTTGGAATAGGCATATTTTTGTAAGGCTTAGTATGGTATGAAGAAGTATGTAATATTAACTTGTCTCCATACCTTTAAGTGTATATCCTTATGTATAGTAATGAATTATAATGTTTTAAAAAGCATAGCATGAAGTTTAAATGCTTTAGACTTCATTCTTTAGATAGCCGAATTTGTATGGTAAGTTACTATTCATTTGGTCAATGGCACTATTCATAGGTTACTATTCATTTGGTATGGCTTACTATTCATTTAGTCATTTTTACCTATGTTAGATTTGTAATTATATGTACATAACCATTCATTTAAGCATTTAAAATAAAATTGCATAATGAATTACTTGATGTTAAAACATGCATGCACTTCAAGTTCATACATATTCTGCCTAATGGAACAGTTCTCATTGTGAAAGAATTTTGACTAAGTAAATGACCTTAAAATTAAGTGATTCTTGAACCATTAGAAACTACACTCAATGACCTTTCCAATGATATATTATATGTCTAAAAATTCAATTGTTAAGGCCTCCAAACATAAAACTGACAAATGCCTATAACTTCTACTTAAATATCACCCGAAATGAGCATATTTGGAGCATGAAAATGGCATGAATTTTTAGACTATGCAAATGACTTTGGAGATTTACAAGATTAGTACCATTAGAAACTATATTTAAGTAGATTTCCAATGGTATATTATAAAAAATTTTGGATAATATTAAGGCAGTCAAATTGCAACTATCGTAAACCCTTAAATCTACCTTTTTACCATTTGATTTTGGCAAGTCATATACACTTAGTTTGCATGTCTCATTTATGGTATTTAATCACCTTGAAATCTAATAATAGTGCACAAACCCATACCTTTACATGTTACTCACATTACCATACCATATTTACCAACATTCACGCACTAAAATACAACCTAAGGCAGCTATACACAAGGACACACACATGCTTCCCCTTTAGCACCATTCTGAGCATAACTTTTGTAATTTCATTCCAATTGCCCTCAAATTTTATTTTCTTCATTATAACATCATAATTCACCATTCCTATACACAATAAAATGATTTAAGGTATCAAACCAAAGATTAAGGGTCATTTTACACAAGTGTAAAATTTAGGCAACAAGTATTTTCAAGCATTTTCCTCACTTCTAACTTACTTCTCATGCATATTACTTCATCCTCTTCATAATTCCTCTCTTAATTCACATCATACACACATAATAAAACATAAAAAGAGTCCTTTACACATAAGTCACCTAGGTTTTACACAATTCAAATCCATGCACATAATATTACAAAAATGTATCAAACATATGTATTCAAGCCTCCTTTTTTATCTTCCATCAATAATTCATAAAAAACTACACTTATTCTCCACTTTCACACCATAGCTAAATTTCCCCTTGTAATAACATAAACTCCAACAACCAATAGCAAGAAATAAGAGCATACATAAGAAAAACTAGGTAAAAACAAGCTTAAAAACATTAATTTCATCAAAAATTACCTTAGGAATGCATTAGCTTTAAATTGAAAAACGGAAAGGAGGGGAAAAAGAAGAGAATTCAAAAAATGGAGAGGGAGTAAAATGAATTCTAACTTACACTTCCTCATTAACAAAATATTTATTTTCTTTTTATTTAATTAAAGAGTCAAGGAAGGGTCCAATCATATAGTGACACTTGTCACCATCCTATTGGTTCCTTCCTTAATTTCATTTCTTTTTCATATTCTTTAATATTTTCTTAAATTATTATGTCATATATCTCATACATACATAACATACATCATATATCCTACATGTAAAATTTTACTTCCCAAAATATCCCCTCTCAATAGGTGAAATTACCAAAATACCCTTAAGTTCAACTTAACTTATTTTTAATTCTAACTTCATTTATACTTTCTAATATATATTTTCTTATGATATAACATTTACATCATGCATAAACATTGCTTTTCATTTATAAATTTCACTTTTAAGTATCCTCTAAAGCATTCATCAAAAGCATATTAAAGAGGCAGCCTAGATACATTTTCACTTCATCTCATGTCTTTCCTCTCTAATTTTCATGTCTAATGGAAGTACATTCATCCATAACACATTCATAACTTATGTTCCATAACAAAGCATCCATAATATCATTATGCATTCATGCATTTCATGCATCATTCATTCAATCATTCTAAGTCATACATAAAATGCAAACATATAAGTATGCTATGAATACAGATGTGACAATCGTTTATATAAAAGGAGTTTTAAAATAATTCTAGAGTCTAATAAGATTATTATATTTAAGAATGAGGTGTTTATAGGTAATATTATTCCATGGATGGTATATCTAAATTAAGTATTAATGAAATAAATTATTCATTTATTTATATAGTTGATTATTTTTCAAACTTATAGCAAGCTAGATTAAGACATTTAAGTTTTAGGACTTTGAAATTTATGAGTAAACATGTTTATATTTCTTGTTAAAATGATCATAATAATAAATGTAAAGTATGTATAGAAGCTAAAATGATTAAGAAATCTTTTCCAAAATCAAATAGAGATAATTAATTGTTAAACCTTGTTCATGTTGATGCATGTTAATTAAATAGTTTATTAACAAGAGGAAGGAAAATATCTTATAATTTTCATTGATGATCATTCTCGATATACATATGTTTATTTATTAACATCCAAAGATGAAGTATTTAATAAATTTAAAGAGTATAAAGTTGAAGTAGAAAATCAAAAAGGAATTAAAATTCTCTAAAATGATAGAGGTAATGAATGCTTTTCATTATAATTTGTTAGTTATGCTATAAAGCATCATGTAAAATTATAAGTTTGTATTGAATATTTAATCAAAAAGAGCATTATTCATTATTCAATATAGTATTTTTATATATTTATTTTAGTTAAAGTATTAAACTAAATAATAAATTTAGGATATTAGAACAATACAAGGAAATGTATAAAGAGTTTATGAATTAAGATTCTTATTGTATATAAATATTTAATATCTAAATTATCCTTGATCATAACATTAATAAGATTGGATATTATTAGGAATTGATCAACCCATGTTATACTTTCTTTTAGGGTGTGATTCTCATTAATTATGATATAAGATGTCTAAAGTAAACATGTGGATGAATAGTATAGTAATGATTCATTAAAGACTTTATTAATGAGATTTCATATGGATGGTTGATTTATGTCTATGAAATTACATCTCATTTATATCGATAATGCAAGTATCCTTAAACTTGAGATATCAACATTATCTTAACTATGGATTGTTATGCTTTGACTCATATATCTTATTCCTCCTAAGGAGGAGTTCGTAGCTTAGAGGGTAAGTACAATGTGAAGTGGTTGAATATATTTGAATATCAACAAAGAATTCACCATCCTAGATTAATTATAACTTATCTTATTAATTCATGTAATAATCTTTTATTTAAGAATCTTTAATTAGAGTAGAATGACTAATAGTGAACATGATTCATAGGGGCATTTTATGAATAAAGATTATGGTATACTAAATTTTAAGTTAAAGGCATGATATTGAGTTGATATTTATCCATACTTAAACCTAAATAAGATAGTAGATGGTGAAACAAATTTATTACATTAGTATCTAATATGGAAGGGTTAAAGTCAAACTATTGACCTCTTGACATTTGTGTAATCATGATATATGACTAGACATCACTCTTAATTTATATAAAATAATATTAATAAATAAATTTAATAATATTTTAGTATATTGCCAACATGTCAAAAATCTAAAAGGTCTTACACTAAAAGTTAAGGAATTCAGTCTAGAATTGGATATTAAAATAATATGTTACACCCCTCACGGTACGACATGCTCCCATAGAACAATTAATGATCTCCAAATAAATAAAAACCATTGATTACCCTATAAGGGATGTAAACTTTTTTTTATTTTTAAAACTTATTTTACTTTTAAATAACTAGATAGCATACGTAGTTTATTTCTTATAAGTTGATATATATGTAAAATTTATACTATGTATTAAGTCTGCGGAAAAACATTTCAGAATATTAAACTTACATCGCATACTTATATTTACTGCCTTAAACATTACCTTAATTGTATGATATTACTATATAGTAAACCTTAAATTGATCCAAGTCCTTGCCATCAAATAGAGTCCTGCTGAACTAATACAATGGGATCTGTGTGTTTCCAACCATCTGTTAAACTCGCATCCATCAATGATGAACACTGAGTATTTCACTTAGTGGTGCTATAATCATAAAAATAAAAAGTATAAACAAACATATGTCATATATATAACAAGTTTGGTAATTCTAATCATCATAATTATAGCATTGCCACATAATTATTTAGAATATTATTTCTAAGCATCTCTTATATATCAACATTTATTTGCTCTCTAAATTACTCATATCATAGTTTATTTATGACAATACTATACAAACTATATTTCTATGATACACATCACTTATTTTCTTTGAAATCAATAATCTTTTCAAAAATACCTGTAAGAAATGTAAATCTTATAACAGGTATACTATATTACATATTGTACACCAATACCTACTATTTCATTATTGTAAATCATTCTTATAAAATGTCATATTGTATTATCATTGTAAATCATCAACTATCTATATCTCACGATAATCTTTAGTATAAAACTGCTACCTATAAGCACAAGCTCGTGCATCTGTACCAAGTTCTCTATAATATTATATCATCATGTTATCAGCATTAGAATGCTATCAATATCTGTTTATGAATGTATCTATATCATTATCCAACATACCATACTATACATCATTACTCCATATACATCCCTATATAAGCACGATTATAATACATTCATCATTCCATCAACATGATCATTCTTACTCTTAAGCATAAGCTCCAATCATTGTATATGAATCATTATATAGTATTGCAATGTTGTATGTATTATGAATGTCATTTTGCTATGTACTTTCCTCTGTTTCCTGTGTCTTTTCATTTCATCATCTTTGAAAGAATGCGACCATATTCTGCCTTATTTTTCTAAATAACATACTATATAGAAACCATCATGTTTCTGTAACATTTATTTATGTGCACTTATAGTGCACTCATTATCTCATCTACTATACTTTCATAATGTATGAATGATAATGTTTGTCTATGAGAATGCATTCATGTTATGCATTCTCCCTCTTTTTTTCTGTAACATTTCATTTTATTTCATTTGCCCTTTTTACATTCTAGGGCCATTTCATATGCGTGCATGGTATTAGGTCTTTCATTTCATTTCATTTTTGTAGTTTAATATACTAGAACCCATTTCAAATTCTTTTCTTTTCATTTCATTTCCCTTTTCTTTCATTTCTTGTAAGAACACATGTCATATGCCCAGTACCTTTCCATTTAACATTTCCTCACATTCGCTCATTTTCCTCCTTCCTTATTTCTCCATGTCATGCTATGAATATGAATATGTCTATAGATGTTCATGACATGATATATATGCAATATGCCATGATGCCATGATGAAAATATGTAAGCATCATGATGAAGAATCATACATCATCCATTTTATACATTCAGTGACATTAATATAATGAAGCTCATTTTATAACACAAGTACATTAAAATATTGCTCATTGACCTTGATTAATAGGCCATGATATTATAACCCATCAACTATAAATTATTATTAACTATTCTCTACAAATCATGATATATCATAGATCAAATAGCTCATTCAATATAATATAAACTATAATTATAGAAACTTGTAGATTACTATCTTATAACTATATATATCAATCTCTGATAGTTTTGTGATATTGAATCCTATAAACCAGTACTTATCATACCTTAGAACCATTTCATTCTTTACTTTCCCATCTTATAACTTGTTTATACTATCTCATATTTATACCTTCCTACTTGTATAATTCATTACATGATATGTAATCAATATGCTTTAATGTCATGTTGAAAATATACATAAGCATCAAAACATAATACCTTACATAATCCATTTTATACATTCAATATCATTAAATATAATCATGATCATTTCCTACATCAAAATTCACCATATCATTGTGTTCATAATTCTGTATATAATAACCTTATTTGATAGATCATGATATCATATTACATCATTTACATTTTTTCATAATTATTCTATATATATCAACCATCATTAATCATTGTAATATAATAACATCTTAATGAAGAAGATATTCATCATATACTTTCTTTATTAATCATGAACTTAAATTATCAACCTTATTATTTAGATTGTGTTATCATATATTGTAAAGTATAACCTATGGAATTCATTTTCAATTTAACTTTCATCATTCATGTTCATAGTGTAGTAAAAATATATAAAATAAAACATGTAATTCTCAATGGTATGCATTGATTTTCCTCTGAATCACCTAAATCACAATTCAATATTCATCCTTAATTAGCAATTTAATTCCATCATTGTTTATCTATAATTCTCGCTTGCAATCATATATCGTTGTATAATAATCAATTAATTATATATTAGTTCAATCCACTTACTGTATCATAGTATTACTAAAGAAATCATACTAGCATTCACCATTATATCCACTATTCATATTAGTTTCTTAATAATATCTTATTCATGTATTACTATTATTATTTAACAGAATCCATTAACTTAACTTATTTAGAAATCACATTAACATATCCTCTTCTAACTTCATATATCATACCCTTTTAAAACTATTTTTATTTAACCATTTGAGTACCAACATAAATAAACTTTATGTTATTAGATAGTAGGTTTTGTAAATGTTAATTTAATATATAAAATGTCCATATTATCATTCTTTAAGATGTCCATATCATTCACTTGAATTAAAATAAACCAACTATTTATTATACACACTTTGTATTACCACTATCATTTAACATACCATAAGACTTATGCTCTTAATTAACATATCCAAGTTAATCATATAATTAAAACACTTTAGAGAACACATGTCATCATACGAAAACACTTCACTTAATCACTTTCAAAGCCATATGTCATTATATACACCATTTTCACTTTCAAACTTCATTTTAGTAATTCAAAGTCAATTCATGTAAACAATTTCATACCATATGTCTTTAACTTACTTAATATTTAATACAATCATATAATTTGGACATTAACAAGCTGCATACCATCACACCATAAACTTCATTATTATCTTTCATTTCTATTAACTTAAATCAATTTCATGTAAAACTTTTTATATCATTAATTAGTTATATCAATAAACTTCCTTAAGACCAACTACAAGTTTCATTAGTTTCCATAACTTTTAAATGAATTGCACTTAACATACTTAATAATTTAATCATTTAAGCCCTCATACATTACATGACCGTATGCATCAATTTTACTCCACTTAACAATTGAAAATGCATTTTAAGTCCAACATCAATGAATATGTCGTATACCATATCTTCAATATACCATAATACTTCAAATTTTCATCAAGTTTTAAGCCATATAATTAAACCATCATTTATAATAAAATATTTTCCATAAGTTTAAATCATTTAAATTCTAAAAACAAGTGTAACCATAATATTCCATCTTAAACCATATTGAAACTTATGTTATTTAGCTTTTTCTTAAATGGTTATCTATGGACCTTACCAATTGATTTTAAACATACAAGAAAGTTAATCATCCATGCGCATCTTTACCAAAACCATTCGACCATGCATGCACAAACATAACATAAACACACATACCATACGCATTGATAAAATTTATGCCTTTACCCAATCTTATTATATTGATAAATTACTCATCAAATTTGAAAATTTTTTTAAAAAGGAAGCTAATACTCCTTATGACATTAGTATGAAGTTGATTTAAGACAGTATTAATGTAATTGTTCAAAATGAACATGCAAGTGTTATAGGAAGCTTAATTATGCAATGTGTTTTGTACTATACCTGATATAAGCTCTATTGTGTGTAAAATTTCAAGTTTACAAGCAAGCTAAGTAAAGATCATTGGAGAGCTATTGCTCAAGTTTTAAGGCACCTTAAAAAAACAAAGAGCTTTAGTCAATTATTGTTACACCCACGCTAGAGACCCTAGGAGTTATATGTATAGAGATACCTAGGGATGTATGTGCACGTATCTTTAGGTGCATGTGTATATGTGAATGTATTGGTATGTGTATGCATGTACTTTGAGGTTTGCTTGTGTGACATCGCCTCATTGGGAAGCATGTCTTCTCGGTCGGATGAGGGATGGCTTGTTATTGTGCTTAGGATTGTGTTTTGAAGTGTTGCAGGTTTGCTAGACAGGTTGGGGTTGTGTAGGGAAGAGTTAGGCTTGCCAAATAGGCAAGTTATGTGAGTTTTAGAAGTGGTACGGGCGTAGGTATAGGGCGTACAGTCGTACGAGTCAGAGAGGAAACAGGGAGTTGAGAGCCGTGAGTGCGTACGGGCGTACCACATGGGCGTACGGCCGTACCGCAACTCTCAGGAATTCAGTTGCTCTCAGGTGAACAGTGATTTTATCAGATGAACAGTGCCCGCACGGGCGTACCAACGGGTGGTACGGCCGTACCACTGCTCAAAGATTGTTAGGGTTGTCAGGCTTTTAGCATCGGTACGGGCGTACCAATGACCGTACGGCCGTACGCGACATTAAACTTGACTTTTAAGGTAGTTTTCAGATGGTTTTCCTCTTAATTCCTCCCTTTTTCCTTATTAGAAAATGCCCTAAACCCTACCCTAAATCCTTCTAAGTGATGCTAAGTGTCGCTAGCGCCCGAGAATGCGTGATAGAAGTTGAATACAAGTGAGGACAGGATCGTGGCTATAGCTAGAGGTTGCTTGCGATGGAGGTTAGTGCTATTTTGATGTGTTAAGCCACTTTTGGCTTGTGTTGGATTGTCATAAGACGTAAACTACGTCTAGGCTATTGCTTTTGCTAGGAATGATGTTGTTTTGCTATGATACGTGCTGAATATTGAGTTGGATGCTTGGATTGTATCGCTTTTGGAGTGATACGTTGTTATTTGTGTGATTCTAGCTTGATAATGCTATGAATGGTCCAAGCTGTGATGATTCTGATGAATGAATATTATTGACATGCTTCTATGCAGGAAATGAATGATTGCTTGGATTGTGATAATGCAAATATGTATGGAAAGGTAAAAAGGAAAGGAAAAGAGTGTGAAAAGAAATGAGAAATGAGGGCAGAGCTCAGCTCTGGGCACACTGGATCAATATAAATGGAATTCCTACGGGAATTAGTATATAAATAGTCTCCTGAGATGGGAGATGGATAAAGAGTGCA
>CANYBF010783685.1:0-25279 GCA_948192965.1 Dalechampia spathulata
TTCATCAAAGCAAACATTAATTAAGCAATTAATTGAAATAATTAATTTTAAGGCTAAAATCAAGTAGATCTGGGTGATTTATGATAGATCCAGAACCCCAAGTGCACGGGAAAGCTACTGGAGTCACTGGAAAATTCAAAACCGAAGCAGTTCGGATGCGGTTTGGGTGAAAATCAGGTTTTTCTGTGAAAATCGAAGCCAATGTGCGCTGCACATAGCCAATGTGCACCACACATTGACTGTGTGTGGTGCACAAGGGCAATATGTGGCACACATGACAGAGAAAACAGAAGGAAAATCAAAAATTTTTCAGCAGAAACCCTAGATCCAACCCCGATCTAGGTAGATCAGACCTGAAAATGGATTTTGCTTCATGGATTTGCATCGAAATCAAGAAAAATAATTTTAAAGTTAAAATTATTTAAAATCCGGCTAGATTTAGGGCAGATGTAAGGCATCCAAGGCATGGAAAAGCCTTGAATGGCCTTGGATTGGCCAGATCGGATGAAAAATAGCGTTTTCTAGAAAATTTTGGGGTGATGTGCGCAGCACATGACCCTATGTGCGCCACACATAGCCTGTGTGTGGCGCATATGAGGTGATGTGTGCAACACATCCCCCATAAAATAGTGACAGAATGAAGAAAATTGAAGAAAACGAGAAATTTACCTTATTCCGGCTGAGTTTTCTTCTTGATCTTGCTTGATTCCGTGTTTAGGGAGCCTAAACTAACCAATTTTGTCACTAAATCCAAGTGATTTAATTAATTAGGGGCCTAATTAATTGAGTATAAATTTTGGTAGAGGTTTGGCTTGCCTCAAGGCAATTTTTGGGATCCATTTTCAGAACCCCAAGCTCTATATTTATAGAGCAAAAATCGGGCGTGGCAATTTTGTAATTTTCGCCCGGATTTGAAAATTTTTGAAGGTAATGTGCGCCACACATTGCCTTTTGACCCCTCGGGTGGGGCCCACTGCGGTTATTTTCGGGACGCGCCCTGAAGCATGTAAGCGTTATTTGACGTAAGGAACAACTTTGTAGAAGAAAGTTTTTCCAAATTCGATCCCGAGAAAGCTCCCGACCAAACGTCTTTTTATGAAGTTACTATACAATGTGCGTAGCGCATAGTGCGATGCGCTACGCACACCGTGATGCACTCCGCTCAATACGGGCTAAACCGGATGCACGTCATATGTTAACTAAAGTGCAATCGACATTCTGAGAAACTTTACAGTTATAAATTTTCTCAAATTCGGACTCGGACACCGAGTTTTGGCTAATGGGCCCATTTTAGGGTTTGCGACCCTATTTCAGCCCAAAATGGCATTTCGCATGAATGTGTTCTATGCGTCAAGAACACTCAAATTGGTGAATTCGTGCGATGGACCCATCCAGGTACTATTCATGATGAATTGTACCCTTGTGGGCCCCACAGCACAAAAGGGCCTGGAAAGTGGCAAATAGCATGCCAAGTGTTTCGCCTCAAGTAAGGCAGTAGATAGGGCATGTTCCGTGCGTACAGAATACATTAAAGCGGAATACAGTGGGAAGCGGGCCCCACTGGTGTTTAGCGGGCCTTCAGCGTGGTGAGCCTAGAAATGTGGCATTCGGGATGCCACGGGGTATGCCTTGTGTAAGGCAGCAGCAAAATGTATTCTGTAAGTATAGAATACACAGAATAGGCTAATTGGGGAAGGCGGGCCCCGCCTGCATACTATTTGTAGTGAATAGTAACATAAGTTCAAAATGCAATATTTTGCATTCTGTGTGTCCTACCACGTGTAAGCAGGTGTGGAATGTATTCTGTAAGTACAAAATACACAGAATAGACTTGTAGAAGCTGTGGGCCCTACTAGTGTCCTAGGTGGGCCCTACAGCGTAATGGGCCTAGAAGATGGCATTTGCGATGCCAAGCGTTGTGCCTCGCATAAGGCAACTGGAAGATGTATTCTGTAAGTACAGAATACACAGAATAGGCTAATTAGGGGTTTACGGGCCCCGCCTGCATACTATTCCTAATGAATAGTGCCTAGGGCAAAAAATGCAATACTTTGCATTACAAATGTTTTGCCCTATGTAGGCGACAGTGAAGTGTGTACTATATGTACAGAACACTCAGAATAAGTGGCGGGTCCTGCCAGGCGCCATGGTGGGCCCCACCAGTTCTAATGCATTCTGTGCACCAGAATACACAGAGGAAGACACAGAGGCCTATATGCATAATCAGGATTGATACCAGAGACTAAATCCTAGCCGAATCAATAAAAACCCGAAATTATACAATGGTGAAAAGTCAGGGTCAACAATGACCTTACACCATCACCATTGATATTGAATCTAAGTAATGTAATTAGTTTAGTGTTTGACATTAATATAAGAAGAAGTAATACAGGCTGTCCGTATAAGTTTTATAACTAATTATTTTGATATATAATGATGTACGTAGTGCTTGTCAGACATATAAGCAAGATTTTATTGAATCATTTAATTATAGGTATCTATAGTTTGATTGATGCTTAACGAGGGAGGGATACTAGAATCAGCTACGAAGTTACTATGCTTAACTAACCAAGAGACCTGTGTTGATTGTTTAACATCCATGAGGAGTAGTTTTACACATGAAACATCATTTAGCTATTTAAAATACAGTAATACTTTGGCTAACATAATCATATGAAATTGATGCATATAGAGAAAATTGATATTAAAATTATGAATAGTACTAAATTGCATGGTTGGTTGGTGATGATATGGATATGGCTCTTTCATAAATTTAAATCTAATATTTTTTTACATATAAATAGATAATTGAATTATATAAAGATTATATATTGTAGGAAATTAGTTAAATATATATGTGTGTACATAGTTAGTAAGTTTGGAAGAAAATTAATGTATGCTTACACAAGATAAATATCAATTAACATGCTTCTATATATACATATAGTTTCAATATACTGAATCATATAAATATTCAATTAATATATTGAGGAACTTATGTATGTCAGGTGAAGAGAATAGGAGGATTACTACCCTTGCTTTATAGAAAAATAAAGATATAATGAAAACATGTTTACGCCTATTATTAATTATTTATAAATGAGATTCATAGGTAAAAT
Organism: Dalechampia spathulata; assembly: GCA_948192965.1. Lineage (NCBI taxonomy): Eukaryota > Viridiplantae > Streptophyta > Magnoliopsida > Malpighiales > Euphorbiaceae > Dalechampia > Dalechampia spathulata. Next base: position 3,120 of record CANYBF010783685.1, read on the forward strand.
ATAAAGGCTTGTTAATTACAAGTATATTATCATATAATATTATGAATATTCAATTAATATTTATTTAATTAGATATATGATTTATATAAATATTATGAAATGTTATTATTTTACAGTTAATTTAGCATTATGCAAATGCATATATGATAAAGGCAAAAGTTATACATCATACATCATTGACATGACATTTCAAAGGAATAAGGGAGGTACAGTTATATATATATATATATATATATACACACACACACACTAATATATTTATATATTGATGTGATACAAAAAATACAGAGAATATAGAGATATAATGAAAAAATAAATGATTAAAAATATACCAATTATAGATTATGGATAATTAGATATGGAGATTGATATGATCACAAAGAAATGATGAATTACAGAGGATAGATGAATGCAATTTATATTTGCATCCATTATCATATAACATATCATTGCTACAAAAATAAAGTGATGTAATTCATACTTACACTTATTGACATAAAACATATCACTCATATTCTATTGATGTATAGAGTGATATTATGGTTGATCCATGAAAATGATATACAGTATAAAGAACTATTCATAAGAACTATTATAATGATATTTCATTATTGATTGTGTAGTTAATCGACTGTAATATTTATTATGAATTTATATTACAATTGTTCAATAATTATTTTTGTTTAGTATTTCTATTTATAAAAAAAATATAATGGAATTGTATTCATAATTTAATTATTATTAGGCACCACTAAGTTTATACTCAATGTTTATCATTTGACGAATGCAGGTCAAAGTAGTTTAGAGGGGTGTTCGAATCAGTGAGGCACCAGCACAATTAGGATACTCCAAGTCTTATACGACCCTTGAAAATACATTTTGATAATATAACAAATTCCTAGTAGATATTTTTGTTATGCAACTATCAATGTATAGTTTATAGGCTGTAAAATATTTTATACTTTTGTAATAGTAGATGTTAAAATTACCTAGTGTGTAGCTTATCTAAATTTTATAAATGATATTTGTATACAAAGAGTTGTTTGATGGCATGCCATAATTCTATATGTAGATATTTTATACAAATAGGTGATAGGATAAAGCCATAGGTTATAAAATAAATAGTTATAAATACAGACTGAATATATTCCATTGTAATACAAAAAATTTCACAGATCCTTTATAGAGTGATTAATGAATATGATTTTATTAATCATTCTATCGAAGTATATTTTCACCGATTAAGTGTGATAGATGGCCAGTTTTATTTTCAAATTCTTGTTAGACCAATTATATTGGTATCCATATGGATACATGCTTTTTGTCATATGCATGTAGATGCCTTATGACTTTATTTTATATTTGTTGAACATGCTAAAAAAAGATCCATAATCTTAATTTCTTTTAGTATTGATTGACCACCATTCATTATAAAAAATCATGCATTGTTAAGTTGTAGGAAAATTAATATAATTAAGATGCTTGAATCTTATATCTTGTTTTGACACATATTCGTAATTAGAGGTATAATAGAAACAAATTATACATATCTAAACAAAATAAAAAAAACAATAATAAAACAATATTATAATGTTATATAAAGAAGTGGTAAATGATGCCAGCTCATTATCATGCAATTGAAAATTATCTTTATGTGTTGTCACCATTTCTTTCATGTATTTTTTATTTAATTTTGTTGAATTTTCTCTCTACCAATATGTAATAATAATGGTTGTTTTATATGACAATTTAGTGTGGTAGGTCAACATTTACCTAATCAAGTCCTTATCTTTCCATTATTTTTTATGTTGTCTTAGGATTAGCTTAGTCTATTTATTGGTGCTTCAAATTTATATACTTGTATCATAAACTCAATATATTTGTCATATATTTGATTATAATAAAGAGTTGAAAAAAATACACATTATAGTTCTTTTAATAAGAAAAAAGATTTTTCATGCATATAAAAGTTTTTGAAGTTCAAAATTATGATAACATTTTGTTTAGATTGTTTCTTCATCTAATTAGATGTTTTTGAATTTTCAAATGAATTTGAATGTTATTTATTTATAATTTTTAATCTTACAATATCATTTTTATTTCATTTATGAATTATATTTTAAAATTTATAATAAATAGATATTAAAAAATTATTATTTTCAAAATAATAACATTATAATATAAATATCTTAACTACCTTTGATTTATTATAATGTGTCCATGTATATATAAGGATTTATCATGTTTTGTGTTATTAATGTAAAATTTTTAAAAATATGATAATGTGTTTGTACATATATAAATTATTTTAAAGTTATTTAATATTTAAAATTTTTAAATATTTCATATATTATTTTTGTATCTTAAATTTATCATTAAGTTAACATAAAAAAATTGATTTCAAATATTAATGATTTTCAACTTTTAAATGTATATTAAGATATTGAAATTAATGATTCTTTTTTCTTTACAAGTTTTTACTTCACATTAATTGAATATAATTATTATGATTTTAGGAGTCAAAAAGCATTATACTTTATCAAGTAAGATGTGATATTTTTAACTTACCTCAGGAAATGTCAATTAGTAATTTATAATATATCTTTATTTGCAATGATTATAGTATATTGATAGGATTAAAATTTATATGTTTAACACCTTCTTTAAATGTTAAATATGGTATGGTTAAATAAATTTTATTAAAATCACTTAGAATTATTTAAACCTTAGAAACCTATTAAGTATCTATCTTACATGGAATATGAGATAACATTGAATTGTCAAGTATGATAATTTAGAAATGCTTTGCTAATATATGTAAACTAGAATGATGTAACTATTTATACCTACATCTGTATAGTTTTGGTACTATCACTTATTGTTTTCTAGGTTCAAATTTTAATTTATATTAAATTCATTGAATTACTTTTATTGGTCTTTCAATGATTCACCATATATTTAATATGGTGTACTTGGAGAACTATGGGGAGATGCTGCCAAAATTTATACAAATGTATATATAAATGTTACATCATTTTATTTTTTAAGCAATGCATTTTTTAATGGGATAGGTCCATACTTTAAAAGAGATATAAGGGGGGAGTAATGAAATATGAATTATTACAAGTTATAAAATTATTAAGGATAAATCATATCTTAAAATAACACAAGAAGGAAAAATGACGTGAAGTTCGTTATGGATATATACTTAGCTCAAAGATGGACTTCTAAATGATAAGTTTTTGGTCAATATGGATGAGTTTATTAATTTTGTATGTAGTTGTCACATCCACTTTAATTATCATTATCTTAATTATGATCAAAATTATGTCAAGTTATATTTTGATTTTAGTGACTAAATTATTGGTATACTTAGCGATTAATTAAATAAGGTTAATAATTTAGTAAATAAAATTAGTCCGTCACATCCACCCGCTACCATTATAATTATAATTATGTTGAATTATAAGTTAAAATAAATTAGATAGATGGTCTTTTAGATAAAGCAAGATAAAAGGTTAATATGTTAAAATGTGAAATAATTAAATGAATAAATAAATATATTCTACATCTAGACGATATAATGATAACATATTAAATTAGGATAATAAGTTCATTATAGGAATTAGTATAAATATCATTGATATTTAAATTATTTTATTCTATATGTAAACATTTTATCATTGGTAATGTATGAAGATATAGTTATGAGATGATTATTATTAAAATATTGATATTTATTATTATGATAAGTTACATGATTTAAGAAGAGATGAAGATAAATGTTTAGGGAATGGTTAAGTTGGATTTATATATGAATAATGTATTCAATGAGTGATAAGCATTGGTTTTGGTGATTGTATTAATTTATCCATGGTTGATAATTTTTACTTGTTGGAGGTAAATAATAATTTTTAAAAAAATGATAAATAAATGGATGAGGTATGAACATTCAAATTAATCCATATATAATCTACTTAATTTTGGATTTTTATTAAGATATTATAATATTTCATGCTACGTATTTAAACTTATGGCAGTTACTGAGTCCTTAGATTATTTATTTATACAGCTAAGGAAACTTAAAAAGGGATTAACTAGTAGAAGTTATAAGTAAGATAAGTCAATAAAATAAAAATATATGTATAAATATCACCGTGTAAGGCTATAAGATGGTAATTTAATAAATTATAAATTAATTTCTAATAAAATAAGTTAGAGAAGCCCATATAAACTCTGAAATATTACAACAACTACACTTGATAAACAACTTGAGTGATATTAGGGAATCATAACCTACTTCCTTTCAATGAAATTTATGTAGATGCTAAATGATTAAGGGAATGCTAAAGAGGTTAAATTTTGTTTTAATTACAATTAGGTAAGCTGGTATATGGATGAATTTATAGTGATTGTTAAGCTTGAATGTTATATGAAGTTACCATGCACATGATATCTATATATAGATTGTAATAATCAAGAACATCATGTTTGAAGCTTATGTGTCTCTTATGATGGTTGCTTAGTTTGTGTTACTAGCTAAATGATAACCAACTGAATTTGTAGATTAGCTGTATGTAGTAAATTGTTGTTTGATCCATAGTTATTTTGAACACAGAAGTTCATACTATACATTATTGGATATTTGAATGTTAGGAATGGTTGTACAGACAGAGTCGAATACATGAGTATGTAAGAACCAGTGGGGGTGTGTTCGTACCATAAGTATTAATGACTTTCATGAGGCTATATGTGTGTGTGTGTGTGTGTATATATATATATATATATATATATATATATATATATATATATATATTTCTATTTAAATTAAAGGAGTAACTGATAATGTTATAGTGATATGTTTATAAAATCTAATGATTAAATGCTTTGAATGAAACTGAATAATTTTATTTTAATGCATGGATAACTTGACGCAACTATAACAATAATAAATGTTATAATTAAATCATGCCATTTTAATAGTAAACAGATGAGAGTTAACGTATATATATATATATATATATGTTTGTGTGCTGAAATTAAAGTATGGACACTTATGGAACTAAGTATGGATATGTAGTTGTTAAAAGAGATAATGTTAGTAGAGAAGAGCTCATGTATGTAATTAATGAATTCATATTAATTCTATATGATTGGACTGAATGAACTGCACATATATATATACATAGAACTTAGTATATTGATGTCGTCTAGAAGAATTTTTAATGAAGGAGATTACTAAAGCTGAAAGTAATCATGGTTTAAAGACTACTTATAATTGAGTGTATATGTATTAGTGAGTATGATGCCAGTTTAAATAAAATGATTAAAACTAATTAATGCATTAAATTGTGTATATATATATATTTGATCAAAGAAGCAATTTAATATTTTTCATTTTATTTTATTCTTTTTATATTAAAACCAAAATATAGAACTAGCAATTGTACTAATCTTGTAGAAATAAATGATATAGCTACCATGCTCCTATATATATATGCTATTATTTGGGATTATTGTTTCGTACATATGCACGTGACTTTTACAAAAGGAGGGAAAAAATGAATCAATATCTTTGCTTAAAACTTTATTGTCCATTTTATTGGTTGTTTAATTAATAATTCAAAGATTTATTAAATGAGGAGTCCTTCAAGTCATGCATTTTGTTGTATGTGATGACCTAATTGCATCCTAACCAATTTTCTTGTTTGTGATATTGCTTGCTCGTATTGGAAATGTCTTATAAGCTAGACTTGATTTTATGAATATTTTCTTTATGAGAAAAGGAACTAACTATGTAAATAAATAGGAGTACGATAGAGTATGTTCGGTGTCCTTTATGTTGAAATTCAATTAGTTTTATGTATTTATGTACTTTTATCAAATGTTTGGGTTTTAATTATATATCAATGTATGTTATAGCATAGTTAGTTATATATCTTATAAATTGAAATTAACTTAGATATGTAATAATGGAACTGCCAGTAACCAATTTCAAAGTTGATTACTTAAATAGTGCTTCTAATAAATGTATGATTACATATATATGCATTATCTTACTTTATATACCTGTGCTTAAACTGTATATAATTATTAATTTATATAATTTAGCAAAGAATTCTACTTATTTATTAACCTTAACCTATGATTTCATTTATCATCAATTAAAAAGGATAGAAACTATATGGGTGGATAAAGTGCATTAGAATGCTATAACACATATATTTGGTTGTTAGAATGTAAGATCATAACCTTCTTAAACCTAAGATAAAAATTATGATCATTAATTATAGGAAGAGTTAACAAACAAAATTTTGAACATCTGATTTAAATTAATAACTTTATAGTTTAGTATGGTAATGAAATAATAAAACTTAAATTTAAGCAAAATTTAGATGGTTACCAAAAAGATGATGGATTATATATGTGTAAATGTTTAGAATATTTTCATAAATCTATTTGAGTAATATATTAACAAACCTGTGTTTAACAAGTAAGGACAATAGAAGGTTCACTATCCCAACTTCACAAATAAATAAGGACAAGGTAAAAATAGGTTTGTGCATAAATATAACTATCAATAAATAAGATTCATAAGTTAAATATAGGAGCTTGTTAATTACAAGCACATTATCATATGATGATGTAGAGGTTTGATTAATATTTATTTATTTAGGGATGAAATATATAGATATATCCTGGAGTGTTATCATTTTATAGTTAAGTCAATATTGTGCAAATTCATACATGATAAACCCATAAATCATATATCATGCGTCATTATCATGACATTATGGAGGAATAAGAAAGGTACAGTTAAATATATATGAAGGGCAAAATAAGGGTGACGCTAGTATATTTATATAACGATTAGATATAGATATAAATACAGAGAATATAGAAAATATAGAAAATTATTGAGATATACTGGGATAAAAATAAATGATTAAAAATATATCTAGTATAGATTGTGCACAATCAGATAAATAGACTGATATGATCATAGAGAAATGATGAACTTAGAGAGAACAAAAGAATGCCATTCATAGTCGTATTCATTATCATATAACATATCATTGCTATGAGAAAAGATGAATGCAAATCATATTTACATTCATTGATACAAAGCATGTTATTTGTCATATATGATATTTCTATATATTTAAAATTATTTATATAATTAGTATTTATTATGCTTAAAACTTAGTTGTAAATAGTTGATAATTATCTGTTAATGATGTAGAATGATCTAATTCATTATTAAGTGATAATGAGGTAAGTTATGGCGTATTAGCAAGAATATATTTACAAAAAAAATTAATTAATGGCTAATTGATATATTTATGAAATATGTGAGGTTATCCTTTTACCATATGAATATTAATATGATTTAAGTATTAAGAGTCAGTAAAATCTTAATGAAGGAAGGTGGTTTAATACGTCAATATATATTATATTATCACATCCATAATTCTTGCATATTTATTTATTGATGTATATGATTTATGGTACTTTTATTAATTTATGCATGACTTATTTGAATAAATAAAGGTCTAAGAGATGCACTAGTGTAATCGGTACTAGTAATATGTAATAATAGAAATGATATCATGTCATTAGTTTAGGAAGTACGAGCATATGTCATAATTGAATAATGTTTTGATAAATTAAACATGGTTATAAAATATAAAAATCCATGAATGTAAGACTATTACGTACATTAATTTAGTAAGTTAATGAACTTTATACTAATGTAGAAGTATATGTGAACTTTTTATATTAATTAAATAATATTCTTGGTTAGTTATCTAAGAACTAAAGATTATTTTGATTGATTAGATAAAATTGAGTAGAAATTAAATTTAAAAAACACTTTAAGAGGATATAACTTTGATATTGTTAGAAGATTGTGTTAATTAAACTTATCTTGGGCTAGTCAAACTATATGAGTTGACTTTATCCTTGGAAATGAGACACATTAGAATTGTTATATAAAATAAGAATTATGAGATAGGGAGCTACTGATAAACTTCACCAACTTAAGCAATATCCATTATATTAAGGTAAGCGGTGGGGTTAATAAAAAAATAAAAAAAAGGAAAGGGGAGATTTGGTTACTTAGAGAAGAGTATCTGCTTTATGCTTAGAAGGAATGAACTACTACCAAATTAAAATCTCTATCCTATTATAATAAGGTAAGCCAAAATTTTATTCATGAAGAAACATGTTTAAGGCATATGAGTATTAATAGGTGATTGTGAACATCTTATTTAAGTGGTGTTTCATAAATTTTTAGTATTATTTGAACAAATAAATTAAAGTCTAGATGTGTATGTAATATAAATCATAGTGAATTAGAATGAGCTATTAAATGAATCTATAAGTTTAATGCATGTGTGTATAACTAGTCTATGTGTTTGTAAGTTTCATGGATAAAAAGAGAAAGGAAGGTAGTATGTGAACCTAGAATAGTATGAAGGTTAAAAAGACAAAGATTAAGGGGATAACTTGTTGTATTAAGCTAGTGTAACACATATATGAATATGGTAAATTAAATTCCTTAGTATGTGTATTTATATTATGACATTATTCCATTATAAACTAGTTCAGAAGGAAAATTTATTGTACTTATGTGTGTTTCTAAGCATATTAGGGCCGGGGGGGGGGGGGTAAATGAGTAATCAATAAATTCATTATGCATTTTAGTTATTATGGTTTTCTGGGAATTAAACATTCTTGGTTAACTACATGTGTTGGATGTATAACACTATTGGATCTTTTGGAATAATGATTTATTCCTTAGAATTGACACAATTGATGAAATTTGAACACTTAAATGTAACAAACACTAAATTTTATGTTTGAGTTGAATGTAAATGTTGACATTGGATTTTTTCCCTGCATGTGCAATCTTTGGTTTCTCTCAAAATGGCTTGGTACAGTGTTTTGTTTTTGAAACCGAGTTGCATGCATGCTTTTTGTGATGCTATAAGCCATTTTATCATATGGCTCATATACTATTTTGCTTGTACAAGACAACGTATGAAGTGCATTTACAACTATATGCATAGCATATAGTTGGCCTTTTTATGGATGCATGTTACAAAATTGTTTCCTTATCGATACAACTTGACATGAGTTCCCATTTTTGAAACTAAGTTGAACACATAAGTTTCATAGCCTTATGAGTCATTTAGTCATGTAATGCATCTACCATTTATCTCATGTAAGCTGGTGCATGAAGTGGATTTTCAATTATATGTGTAGCATGCACCATTTATCCCACATTGCTAATCAACTATTGGCATATTACCCAAGGGTCTTATAAATGCCCTTTAGGTATTGACTTAAGGATAGAGAAAAATATAATACATAATATTTTAATTCTAAGAAACTAAGTTCTTTTAGAATTAAAATTCACCTTATTAAATAACTAATTAGGATTAGTGATAAATTTAACTTCATTAAAACCTTAAGCATTTTTAGATTTGGAGGTAGGACTTTGCTAGCATTGGTAAGTCATCATTTTGCTATTCTCCTTTGATTCTATGCATTGATTCATGTTATTGGTTGCTATATCATTTAGGGCCTATGGTACATCCACTATTTGACCCATGTTAGATGGCACCTTTGGTGGGCTTCCAATTATGTGCATAACACATAGTTGGAGGAAGGGGACTTTATTCCACATTACCAACCTAGGGTTGGCACACCTCCCAAGGCTCCTATAGATACCCTTTGGGTATTAGCCTTAAGGACCACATTCTATAATATAGAATAACATTTTAATTCTAAGTATAAGCTCTTTTGGAATTAAAATACACCTAATTAAACAATTAATTAGGATTAGTGATAAACTTGATTTTCACTAAAATCCTGAAGCTTTTTAGATTTGGAGAAGATTTTGCTAGCCTTGGTAAGCCTCTTTTCTCCTTCAATTTCATGCATTAATTTGTGTTTTAGTTGCTAAACCAAATGATTGTAGTGTTATTTAGGATTTTCAATATCCTAAATGACCTATAATGATCAAATAAATGATGTTTTTATTATGCCATGTTATGCTACATCATCCATCATACTATACTTATGTCATATAGCCCTATATGTCATGCTTTACTTTGCTATATTATGTTATGCTATGCTTATCATTATAATACATCACACTACATGCTTACTTTATGCCCTTGCTTGCTCACCTACCTAGGATAATTAATCCAATTAAAATGGTAAAATCAAACTTAGAAACTCAAAGAAAATATATCTTCACCACCTGAACCCATCTTTGAAGGATTTAACTTAGCATTTATGTTATGGGTCAGTTGAACCAAATCTGGAACCATCCTGTGGTAACTCCCAACTTGTGACTCTTTTGAGTCCGTATCATTCCTTGAGGTAGCCCTTCGAGAAGACCACACTTTCACTCCAAGTAGGTCCCTGATGCCATCTATCATAAACCTTGCTCTAGGTCATGATGAAAGCCCCATCCATACCATATCACATACATGACACATCACTATGCCACGTTATTATACAATCATGCATATATCATATCACTATGACATGTCATGTCATACTTATACTATACTATCACCATGCATATACCATGTTATGCTACATTATCTCATATGCCATACTTATGTCGTATAACTTTATATGCCATGTTATACTTGCCATATTATGTGAACTCTACCATATCACCATAATATGTTGCATTATGTGTTTACTTTATGCTTTTGCTTGCCTGCCTGCCTAAGATAATTAATCTGATTAAAATGGTAAAATTGAATTTGAAAACTCTAAGAAAAGAAATCTTTACCACTTGAACCCATCTTTGAAGGGTTTAACTTAGCACTCATGCTATGGGTTGGTTGAACTAAATCAAAAACCATTTAGTGGTGACTCCTACTTTGCAACTCTTCTGAGCTTATCTTATTCCTCAAGGTAGCCCCTCAAGAAGACTACACTTTCACTCTAAGCAGCCATTTCATGCTGTTTATTGTAAGCCTTGCTTTGGGTTAGGGCAAAAGCCCTGCCCATAGTGGCGACTCCACTTGGGACCTATGATAAAAGAGTGGCAGCATTGAAATCTTAGAGTTTCCATATCAATTTTTCCATCCTAGTTGGATTAATTGTATTATATATCATGTACACAGTTTGCATATACACACACTACCTTTTATCCCGAGTCAAACTTATGATTATGGATGAGTGAGCACCTTGGACTCCATTCGACTCCTTAGGAAAAGAAATCTACCTTCACCACTTGCTACCTTGTATTGTTAATAATCAATGATTCCTTGAATGGATAGATGCTAGATATATTCCTATATCAATGATTCCATTAAGTTGGATAGATTGTGGACAATGTAGCGAGGGACCGTATCCTGTTCTTACTAGACTAAAGCCCATGTAGCTAACATAGCAATATTCTAAAATTAGGATCCTTTGACTGCATGCTATATGGTTCCATGCCTTATTATATCAGTGGATTTACCCAAATTTGACATATTTCCTTATCTCATTTTTGCTCTGCTAAGAGTCAAAATACTTTCATGATTCTATGATGGTTGCATAACCTCATGCCTCATTTTATTGGTATTCTTATCATAGTACTATGATCATGTCAAAATACTATTGGATTTTCATCGTAATCCCTCATATGATTAAGCAACGATCATTCCTTTTGCTTACTTTACATGATGAGAGTATCATTCCTTGAGTTCCTAATGTAACTTTGGGCTAGTATCCCACCTAGGAGATATTTTGGACTGACCAATCTTCATGGAGGTATAAGGGTGGTAGGGAGTATTGCTATGTGCTACATGTTCACTAACCATTTCGTGCTTTTTATCCAATATACATATATGCACATTCATTTTCTCTAACAGATTTTCTTTTGTAGCCATAATGCCAAATGTTTCCTTGTATAGGTCATGCATACATTCTACATGTGCACATGTAAATACATATGTACATTGGGGCTCTGTTTAAGCTATTAGAGGGCTACTCGTTAAGTTCAAGCTTCTAGATGTTCCCAAATACAATGGGGTTGAGGACTCAAAGAACCATCTAAAGACTTATGCCATGATGATGAGCACTACTAACTTGCCAGATGATCAAATAGTCCAACTATTCTTCATCTCATTAGAGGGACTAGCGCTGGCCTAGTATCATAATTTCAACAAGATGACCACGGTCAAGTGGAAACTTCTTTGTACTATATTTTATAAGTGTTGGTTTATGAAAATGTGATTAGCAGTGGAAGATATAATTAAAACTTTTAAAATTCATGTTTTACAATGAATCTTGCAATTCTATACATAGAAAACATCACATACAGAGAAGATTATATAGATATAAGGAGATTGAAAAACTTACTTTTAAGCCAATCTTCTTCTTTCTTTTGCCTTATAAAAAGTTGTAGCAAACTTTTCAATCCCCAAGGATAGAGGATCTCCAAACTATCCATATAAGTTAAGAAAGTGATTAGTAATTAAATTACTAGTTTTGTTTAGAGACTAGTAAAACAAAACGTAAAGAGAATGGATGAAGAATGGTGATTGAATTTTATTTTTCTCCTTAATGTTCTATTAAAATCGAATTATTTTCCCTGTTCTTAAGCTTCAAAATTCTAGAAAACAGAAAGAGGAAGGAGGTAGCGGAAATTTTACTTCTGTCTCTCTTTTATTTTCACCAAATAACATTATCTGTAACTTTAATTATGTTTAAGGTTATAATAAGTCAAGTCATGTGCATGTCACATACTTCTGGCATGTGACTGACTTAAATTTCCTCCCAAAAGCACATGCCAATCATGTGCACTTCCACTTAATTCATCATACATGAATAAGTCATGTGACAATCACATATTGACTATTAAGTCAATCAATTCCTTTAAAATCCCATATATACCATGCATGTAGAATATGCCATCTTAAATCACTTGTATCTTGAGTTCTACTCATCAGATTTCAGTGATCTTTGTATCAAATCAAATCTCTTTTCATGCTATTTCTAATAAACATAAAAAATCATAGTTATCTAATAACTACAAAATATTATTTCACCAATATCCATTCATGATTATCATTTCTTTACTTTTAGTGTTTGACCTTTTGGGTTCTAGACATGTTGGCAACATATGAATATATTACTAAACTTCATTTAATAACATCATATGTAAATCATGAACGGTGTCTAGTCATACATCATGACTACCGAAATGCTAAGAGGTCATTAGTTTTACTACAACCCTTCCACATTAGATTCCATGCAATAAACTCATTTCAGCATCCTTTATCTCATTTAGGTTTGAGTATGGATTGATATCAACTCAATGTATGATCAAGTGTGTTAGATCATGCCCTAAATTTGATATTTCATGTACCACAATCTTTATTCCTAAAATGCCCTTATGAAACTCATTCATTAATAGGCATTCTACTCTGGGCAGAGATTCCTGAATAAAGAATATTACATGAATCAATGAGATAAACCCCTATAGTTGATCTAGAGTGGTGAATCCTTTATTGATAAATAAATACCTTCAACTACTTCACACTATATTCAACCTTCAAGTTATGAATGCCTCCCATGGAGGAATAAAACATAGGAGTCAAAACATAGTGATCTATAATTAAGATAACCTTGTTATGTCAAGTCTTTAGGATACTTGCACTACTGATATGAGTGAGATATACTTCACATACATAGATTAATCATCCATATGAAATCTCACCGGCAAGGCCTTCAATGAGACAGCCTCCCACTGCTCATCCACATGTTCACTTTATAAAACTCTTATCATGATGAATGATAATCATCCCTAAAAGAAGTGTAACATGTGCTGATCTTAACCGCATCAATAATATCCATTCTTATTAATACATTTATGAATTCCTTTGTACTGTTCCAATATCTTAGAATTCATTATTTAGTTAATAACTTATTAAGTAAACTAAATAATGAATGATGCCTTTTATTGATAAATAGTTCAATATCAAATTACAATGAAACATGATGCTCTAGAGCATACACTAACAATAAGCTGTATAGATTTAAGACCTATTTTAATATTGCCTTGATGGATATGGAAATGGTGAAATAAAAGGCTAATGAGTATTTCATGGGCTACTTTAACCGGTGGATGGATAAAGCTGCACTGATCAGACAGAAGCCATTAGAGGCAGACATGATCAACAAGCTTATCATAGGGTCATTATCACTGTACTAAGATAAGTTGAGGTATCAAATATTCTACACATTTAAGGATATTTATTTAATTGGTCAAAGGATTGAATAGATCGAGGAGTTAAAGAAGAGGGAACCTTCTTTCATTAAACCCAAAACCACCACCTACACCTAAATATAACATAAATCCCACTATATTAATGCCTTGCAAACACCAAACCTTGTACTCCAAAATACTACCCAAACCCGAAAGCATTCAAATTTTGGAATGCCACTTTCCAAGGTTTTATACGTCTCTTAAAAGCTAAACTCATCAAACCTCTCAAGCCAAATTTCCAAACACTATCCCCAACCTCAATAGACACCAAAACCTACTGCCACTACTACTAATATCATAGCCATAATACTGATGATTGTTACTCTCTTAGTCCTGTCATTCAGGACCTTATCGATTCGGGTGAGCTTTAGGATCTCAAAAAATCCAAACCCTCCACCAAGACAAACCCATTACTAAACTACCATAAGACCAACCACACCTACATGATACAATCAAGGCTTTTAAAATTCTTGATCCTTAGCTCTTTCTTTACCCTTAGCAATGAGGAAATTGCTTGGCTACCTGCCATTAGCTTTCAACCTGATGGTGGATTCGATATTGGCACTATTGAAGTTTGGTATAATAGTTCAGAGGATGAGTCTATAGCTACTCAGTCTAAATATGAATCTACAGAAGTTTAAAACTGAAAGAAGGATGAGTCCCAATACTCCTAAGGTTGCCAAGTTAGTATCCAAATTTCCTAAGCAACAAAAGGGATTGGGTACCAATAAGATGTCTTCTTAGGTTCGTAATATAACTCAAAGTGGTAAGGTGTTTACTCCTCCCAATCTTAGGAAGAAATCATATGCTTTGAAGAAGTCGATTGAGGCTAGACCTATTAAGAATAAGGCTAGTCTGAGCAGTGCTCCAACCCCATAACCTATTAATATGGGTAAAAAGGTTGCCCAGCTGGATAATATAGTCATCAAGTAATTGAAGAAGATGCAAGCTAACATCAACATTTAAGACTTGATGCTATCTTCCTAGTAGCATTGATGGGCTATCATCAAGGCATTCTCTAGCATGAGGATTTCCTCATCTACCTTTGCGTTTAACATGAAGACCTAATTGGTTAATTGGGAGTTAAGGTCTAGCATAATCACCTATTCAGATACAGATTTACCAGCTGAGGGTATCCATTATAACAAGACACTCTTCATCAGGGCACAGATTATGAAATTAACCACTCCTTATATGATAGTGGATGATGATTCCAGTATCAATGTTTGTTTGCTCAAGGTGTTGCATAAACTTAGGGTTTAGTTTACAAAACTAAAGCTATCTAGACTATTATCAAGGTGTATAATGAGTCTAAGCAAGAGGTTACTGGTACCTTCACTGCTATTGTAATTGTTGGGCTAATCAAATTGATGGTAGAGTTCACAATTCTAAACATTTCAGTATCCTTTGTCTTACTGTTAGGCTGGTAATCGATTCACCTATTAGGAGGTGTGCCATCCACCTTGCATCAAAAATTAAGGTTCCATATAATGAAGGTGTGGTTACTATTACTGCTAATGATGAGGTTGCTTTAGTCACTTTAGCTTGCATCAGGGAGGATGTCCCTCTCATAATTAGTGTGAATGAGCCTATTACCGCTACATAGAGCAAGGCTTGCAAAACTCATGGATCGAGGATCCATTTGGAATGAAAGCACAATCTTCTTAAGGGGCTACCTCGAGGAGTGATATGGACTAGAAAGAGTCATAAGGAGTCACCACCAGATGGTTCTAGAATTGGTTTAATCGACCCATAGCGTGATTGCTAAGTTAAACCCTCAGAGATGGGTTTGGGTGGTGAAGATCTATTTCTATGAGTTTCTAAGATCAATTTTACCATTATAGTTGGGATTAATTACCTTAGGCAAGTGAGCAAACAAGTGCGTAAAAGTAAGCATGCAGTATGACATGTTATAGTGATAGGCAAAGTATAACATAATAAAGTAGAATGATATATAAGGCTATATGACATTTGGATGGCATGGTATATGCATGGCGTGTGAAGTGATAACATAATATAATGACAAGACATGTGCATATGCATAACATGGTATAGTGATGTATGTGTGATGTGGCATTTGACATAGCCTGTGATATGGCACGTGACATAGCATGTGCTATGACATGGCATAATAGCATATGATATGGCATAGATGATATAACATGATATATGACATGGCAAGTGATATGACATAGTGGCATATGACATAGGATTTATGTGTGAGGTGACATATGACATGACATATATTATGGCAAATATAATAGCAAAGTAAGCCATCCATACAAATAAAACCTCAAGAATAATGGCCAGTGAAATGGATAAGAGAGATAAGGGGTACATGGAAGATTTTAAAATAATACAACCTGGGAAAGAAACATAATAAAATAATGTTATTCTATTACATAGGGGTCTTCATTTTTACATAAATTCCAAGATATGTTATAACATCTTCTCCACTTTAGGAAATCATCGAGTAGTATGAGCTCTAATGTATGGACATGAAAAGTATAAAAAGGGAAAATTTCCAAAAATGGAAAGTTTCAAATATGGAAAGTGTTGAATATGAAAAGTGCCAAATATGGAAATAATATATTTATGATAATAAAGCTAAACATGATAGTAAAGCTAAATATGACGGTACCTGATTAATGCTTAATCTAAGGCTCATGACTCCATTGGGGAGGAGGATGTGATCTACTAGAGATAATCCATTGAGGGTACTCATACTGAGGTTTGCTACTCCATTAGAGAAAAAATTAATCCATTGAGGAGAAATTAACTGAAGTACTCATGTTGAGGCTTACAACTTCACTAAGGAAGAAGATATTGTGATGCTCATGTTGAGGGTTATTACTCCATTAGAGAGGAAGTAACTCAATTAGAGTGCTCATGTTGAGGCTTGCAACTTCACTGGGGAAGAATATGTGATCCACTTGGGATAACACAATTAGGAGGCTCATGTTCAGGCTTGTGACCTTACTAAGGAAGAGGATGAAATCCACTAAGGATATCAAGACTTATGGTCCCACACCAATACTAAGTGCCCAGTGCTTGGGATGAATGATCAAATTCGATCATACAGTGCTCATACCGAGGCTTGTAAGTCTACAAAAATCAAAAGTGACTAACTAGGGATACCAAGACTTAAAATCCAATACTGCTACTAGAAGCCTTATGCTCAGGCAAAATGACTAATGTTGATCGGTATGGTGTTCTCATATTGAGGCTTGCAACCTAATTTTGCCACTAGGAGCCCGATGCTCAAGCGAGGTGATCAATGTTGATCGTTGGTCAATTATAGGATTGATGGCTTTGTTATGAGGCTTAAGAATCATTTGAAATCTGAGTTCAAATGCCTGCTGCTAAGGTTTAGGAATTAAATGCTTGATCCCATGATCATTACTAGATCGGGTGGTTAACTATGGAACCTAACTATCAAAATCAATGCTCATGCCCTAAAATATATGTTAGATATCTTCAAAATAGCATTTAAAACCCACTGCCAGAACTCGCCACTTTTTGGTTAATGGATTGATCAGTAGTCAACCCAATTTTACCACTAAAATCCCGATGCTTGAGCTAAATGATCAACGCTGATTGATGTTCATCTGCATGATCAATGGCTTTGTTACAAGGCTTGAAAATCACCTAAAATCTGAGTTAAAATGCCTATTGCTAAGGTTTACAAATCAAAGGCTTGATTCCATGGTCACTACTAGATCAAGTGATCAACTATGGAATCTTGGTAATCAACTGTTGGATCTAAGTCAAACAACTGCTGGTTCTAATGTGATCAACTATCAAATTAATGCTCGCACCATCAAATATGTGTCTGATATCTCTAAAATGGCATTTATGACCCATTGCTGGTAATTTGACACTTTCTAGTCAACAATTTGACAAGTAGTCAAATGTTTGACTAAAACTGATCATCTGGAAGATCAATTTCCCATTTATGCTAAACATATAAAAGTAATTTATCAATGAAATTGTAATTGAATTGATTCATAGAAAATTCCTAGATTTTTAAGTATCAATTTGCTAGATTTTGATCAATTTTCTGGATTTTTTGAATACTACAGGTCATGAAAATTGGACTCACTAGGGAATGATCTCCAAAAATTATAAAATCTTTATGGTAAGATAAGTTCAATGAGTGCATCTTCATGGGAGTGTGGTGCACATTGGCAGAGATCCCTCATGGCCGGTGCATGTTAGCACTTTTCATGATGTATAAAGCATATTCTGATACATGCTATCATAGATGCTTAGAGTTTGGGCAACTCTATTAGGGATTCATATGTTTAGGTTTTCAATAATTTATCCTGGGATCAAGTAAGAAGAAGATAATTTTGCTAGCATAGAACCTAATGGAACTGGTTTAGAATATACCTAGGTAGGTAATTATTAATGTTAATGGATGTCTATTTAGATGAGTGCAGATTTATCCTAACCCATGGAAGGACATACCATTTCCTTGATATGTTGAGGCATCAATATGTAGAGATGGTGGTATATGTTGATCGAGTGTCTTAAGCATCATCTCTTTTATTTGGAAGAACATATCATTGACTAGCACAATGGGCTAGCTAGTCGAGTGGGGCTTGTCATACCATCTCACATGATGTTTTAATCTTTTTACGTCAGTGTTGAGCTAGATATCATAGCGGCACTGACAGGCTTTTTGGGGAGTGATTATCTATCAGAGTCACTAGTGGACTATTAAACCTTCATCCAAGCACGGCTACTAGGGCTTATGGAGCTATTTACTTATAAATGCAAAGTTCTAAGGCTAATAAATACTAAGGTTAGCCTACTACATCAGGTGAAGGGAGAGAATCCCATAGTTCTGCCACCATCCAGACTTCCACAGGGAGAGGCACCTTTAAGAAGATGCAAAATACAACATCTAGAGTGGCATCGGAGACTAAAGCAGAGAATGAAGGTACCCCTAAGCTTTAGATTCCCTCAAGGCTTTGTTGAGGGATAGCTCCAATGGCTGTAGAACTCTTATGTGCAGTCATATGATAGGTATGGGTGCCCATATGAAGTGATGTTCCAAGTGCCTGAGAGAGAGGAGGTTGCCTTCACTCCTCTAAACACTACTAATGTAAGTATTCTTTCTTGCATTGGCATGCTTTTGATTCTTGTTGAGTTTTGATCATGATAACCTATATAGGTGACCTGTGATGACATGGTAGACATCTCTCATTACTGACTGGGCTATGGTAGCATCACCATACTAAAATGCTAGAGCTACATATAAGTACCTATAGTTTGTCTTATACAAGATATTTATAAATGTATGTATGACTTATATGCCTATATGATTTTATAGGGTGCTATCATGACATGTCTAAATCATGAGAGTTCTACATTCGTATGATACGATAGATGATAACTGATATTACTTAATTGATTGAGTGGTTAGCATGCTACAATATTGCTACGGAGTCTACCAGTCCCAACTCGGAGGAGGGTTAGATTGGTGATGATGATGATGATTAGTGATCTGATATTAACCTCCATAGCCTCAATCATATCTCTTAGCTTCCATACTAGGATAGTACAGTGGGGATTATATAGCCTTACATGGCTTCTGCTTAGTACACTCAGGATGTGGTGTACAAATGTTGAACATTATCAGATGTTAAGACTATTGTATCTTTCAACTTTCCATACTCTTTTCCATTAGTGGGGTAACACCAAGTAGAGTCAAATATGTAAGTTAAGGTATCAATACCTAAAGACATTCCAGTAAGTCTCCATCAATATTGCTTTTTTACACGTTGTTGTGTAGTTCTGGGATCCGATAGCCTATGTCTTTTGATTCAGACATATGGAGCTATGTTTGATGTATGAGGAGTTTGTTGCTATCCTTAGAGTCTTGTGCAGCATGATAGTGATTTTGACGATGCCTATGCCTACTAGGTAGGCGATTCCCTATCTAATAAGGGCATTTAACGTCAGCCCTACTATGACGAGGGTGTTACTCACTACAGAGGGTTCTATAGATCTTTCTACTATCTTCTGATTATGTGGCCATAAGGTAGTGACTATCCCTTCATGGTTAAGAGTAGTTGGCTTTGGATTATTGGTACAGTTCCTCTGTTGACCCGTTCAGACACGGGAATGTGATGATTAGTCCAGTGGTGGACCAGATGGAGTAAGGTTGGATTCTATTTCCTATGATCATGACAGAGATGATCTTTGGGCTAGATAGAGTGAGTCAAGGTTAGTTTGGATGCCTTCATGGTAGTTTGTTTCTACTACAGGTATGAATTCTAAGCTACCTTTATAGGTTTTTAACTTAGAAAAGCTATATTTTGCCTTAACTTTTGCATGAGCTACCTCTTATGAGGTTTTTAACTCATGGGGCCATTTAATTTTGCTTTAGACCCTAACTTTTGCATGAACTGTCCCCTTAGGTTTTCAATTTAGTGAGTCACTCTAACTTTTACTTGAGTAGCTTTTTGTAAAGTTTTCAACTCAAAGAGCTTTTATTTTCATCTTTTTATTCATTTTTTCTTTCCTTTTTTTTTTATAGATTTAGCCTCAAAAGAAGTTGGGGATCTTGGTACCATCGGTGGATGATCCATAAAGATATGTACCTCATAGCCATATGAGAAGAGGCTACACCTTTAATGAGGCAAGGACGCTGACATTCGACGATTGGGTCAAGTGGATGGGGCTATCCCTGAGAGTGAGGTTAGGTGGACCTGTCCTTTATGGTACATCTAGTATATGATGGTGAGGACATACATAGATTGCATTGCACTATTAGGATTCCAAGACTGTGCTCATTATATCCCTATTAGAGTCTATTATTAGTACAGCCAGAGATAAACCATTCCTCGATTGTTGCTAGAGTTTGAGGGAGGATGACTACTATCACATTTCTTAGAGCATGTAGAGAGGACTTGGCCTCATTGTAGGATCATGCTAGTAGAGACCCTTGGTGCTGGATCTACTACAAATGACAAATACAAGCTATGGGTGTTGTGCTACATTTAGATTTCTACAATATATGAGATGTTAGATGATAAAACAGTGCTTTATGTTTGCAACATGTATTACTTATGGCTAAGTTTATCAACATGCATTTCATTTGCATTTATGAGATTAAAACATTTGAATGAAAAGTGTTAAAACTAGCATAGAGGTTTTAATATACATCAGACTTAACCTTGTCGCTGACCAGTCCCATGTGAGATTTTCTGATTAACTATTTTGACTCTCTCCTTTTTCTTTTAAGAGCTCTAACTTTTGCATGAGTTTTCCAAGCGGGTTTTCAACTCATCAAGTAATCATTTTTTTTCTTTTGCTTTCTTTTGCCCTTTGCTCTAGATAAAATATTTCTTCAGCTGGTAAAGATTGACAAGTTTGGAGAACTCGTTACCCTCTAAGTTTTAAATGCGGATGGTGCCTTTAGACATGATTTTCATAACTAGGAATCAACCTTCTTAGTTAAGTCTGAACTTCCTATGTGCATCATGAATAGCTAGTTTAGCTTTTTTTTATAACTAGATCACCTTCCCATATGGCAACATGCTTGACTTTCTTATTGGACACACTCGCCATGCGTTTCTTATACAACTATAGATGTGTGGGTGGGGCTTTTACCATGACCCAAAGCAAGGCTTACAACACATGGACCAAGGGCATGCTTAGAGCAAAATATGTGTGAGCGTACGTATCCGTTTCTCGGCTTTTCCAGTCTTACAGGTTTTAACTTTTTGAGAAAAACGGAGTATGTGGAGTCGCCACCTAGTTTGTTTCTATTAACCCAATTGAATTAATTTTGAAAACTAGGAAATAAAACCTTGGTTTTTCAGAGTTGAAAACATCCTTAGTTTCTTCAGAGTGTGGGTTC
>CANYBF010783730.1:0-21489 GCA_948192965.1 Dalechampia spathulata
TCCTCCATAGGAGGCGTTCATAACTTGAAGGTTGGATATAGTGTGAAGTAGTTAAAGGTATTTATTTATCCATAAATGATTCACCAATCTAGATCAATTGTAGAGGTTTATCTTATTAATTCATGTAATATTCTTTATTCAGGAATCTCTTGCCAGAGTAAAATGCCTATTAATGAATAAGTTTCATAAGGGCATTTTAGGAATAAAGATTATGGTACATGAAACATCAAATTTAAGGCATGATCTAACACACTTGATCATGCATTGAGTTGACATTAATCCATACTCAAACCTAAATGAGATAAAGGATGGTGAAAGGAGTTTATTGCATGGAATCTTATGTGGAAGGGTTGTAGTCAAATTAATGACCTCTTGGTATTTGGGTAGTCATGATGTGTGATTAGACACCCCTTATGATTTACATATGATGTTATTAAATGAAGTTTAATAATATATTCATATGTTTCCAACATGTCAAGAACCCAAAAGGTCACATACTAAAAGTAAGAAAATGATAATCATGAATGGGTATTAGTGAAATAATATTTTAGGGTTATTAGATAACTAGGATTTTTCATGTTCATTAGAAAAAGCGTGAAAATAACTTTGATTCAATACCAAGATCACTGAAATCTGATGAGTAAAACTCAAGATACAAGTGATTTAAGATGACATGTTCTACATGTATGGTATATATAGGATTTTAACGGAATTGATTGACTTAATAGTCAAAATGTGATTGTCACATGACTTATTCATGTATGATGAATTAAGTGAAAGTGCACATTATTGGCATGTGCTTTTGGAAGGAAATTTAAGTCAATTACATGCTAGAAGCATGTGACATGCATATGACCTTGACTTATTATAACCCTAAACCTAATTAGGGTTACATATGATGTTTTGGTGAAAACAAAAGAGAGACAGAAGCAAAATTTTAGCTGCCTCCTTCCTCCTTCTGCTTTCCAGAATTTTGAAGCTCAAGAACAAGGAAAATAATTTGGTTTTGATATAACATCAAGGAGAAAAACCGAATTCAATCACCATTCTTCGTCCATTCTCTTTACGTTCTATTTTACTAGTCTCTAAACAAAACTAGTAATTTGATTACTGATCATTTTCTTAACTTGTATGGATAGTTTAGAGATCCTCTATCCTTAGGATTGAAAAGTTTGCTGCAACTTTTCAAAAGGAAAAAGAAAGAAGGAGATCAGCTAAAATGTAAGTTTTTCAATCTTCTTACATCTATATAATCTTCTCTGTATGTGATGTTTTCTATGTATAGAATTGCAAGATCTATTGTAAAATGTGAATTTAAAAAGTTTTAAATTGTATCTTCCACTGCTTATCATGTTTTCATAAACCAATAGTGGTATCAGAGCAATTTGGTTTACAATCTATGCATAGAACATATAAATTTTTGATTTTTTCCTTTATTATGGCTTACAGTATGTTAAGATTTAAAGAGGTTATGGTTTGAATTTTTATTTGAAATTTTAAAAACTTATTCTTCATTCAATTAAATTTGATTTTATTAAAAAAAATCATATCCATATGTGGAAATTTTATGAGATAAAAATTCATATGTTGCACATGCTCCCATTGAAATCCTGAACAAATTTTTTATGCTATTCATAATGTTCTTGTTTGATTATTGCATGTTTAATTATTGAACATGTAATTAATCAATTATTTATTGTGTTAACATGATGATAGAGCATTTTGAATGAATTTTGATTTGATTTGGATGTGATTTTGTGAGAATCATGTTTATACGTGCATAGAAAATCCAAATTTAGTGTATTCAGTTTTTTCAATATTGATTGCTCATGCTTTTTATTAAATCATGTATTTTAATGTTTTAGACTCATTAAAGGTTTTATTACTTTTGGAGATTAATAAGTATTTTATTTGAATTAAAACCCTTAAAAAGAGCAATTTGAGCATGATAAGGATTCTTAATGTTTTGATTTTTGTTTTATTTTCTAAGTGATATACTAATATTTAAAATGTGATTAAATAATTAGTATATTACTATTGGATGATTATTTAGTTTAATAAATAATTTGTTCAAATAGAATTCAAAACATCTAAACCATATTTTTTAAGTCCAAGCCCAATAACCATTTTAAAAGGTAAAACTTGTTTGAATTTTAAAATTTGAAAAATCAAAATGACATTATGATAAGATTGTTTATTTTATTTTATGGATGGATGGATAATTGGCATGATGGTGATTATGGACTAAGCCCAATATGATTGAGCATATGCATTATTTTATAAATTTTGGTAAATAGGGCCTGCGAGTTATGTCTTTCCTTAAAATCTTTTTGTACTTCTTTTCTCATCTACTCCCCCTAAATGTAACTTGGGGTTTCTGCTATTGAAATTTATAATTAGATTACATAGGGTACAAAGGATACAAAAAAGAGGCAAAAAGAAGGAATGGAACAAAGGTGTGACCAAAAGTGAAACTCCAAGTCAAAATTTGTAATAGATTAGTATTATTTCAAATTTTAGGGTTTGTAACATCATGCATAACCTAGGTTTGACCATAGACTTAGAAGTCCATAACCATCATATTATAAATTGTTATAATGATGTATGTATGAGTTGTATGAGCATGCCATAGCATGCATGAGCTAGGACCATGCATGGTGCACCAATTGCACATACCTGCCTTAAATGTTTTTAAGTGAACATAAAAAGAAGTAAATCCCTCAAAGGAATATAAATCTAAGGCCTTCCATTTTCTAAGACAAGGGTGGAGAGCTTCTTATCATTCAGGTTGCTGGGCATACTCAAGCCTGTTTTACATGGGGTATATCCAAGTTTTAAAAAATAGGTCACATTTAAATAAAATGTTTTATTTATTGGGCATACCTAAGGTAAAATGTTTAATAGGCTGGTTTAGGGAATTATGTTATACATGATAACATAAGTATCAAAAGAAGTTGATAACCCAATGATTCAGTAGTCATATTATATATGATTGACATGGGAGATGTATACCTATTGATATTAAGTTCTAGTTTATTGAGCATACTCAAGATTAGGCTTAATGGTCATTGGATACTTACCTACTAAGGAAGGCAAAATGCAGCCTTCCCGGATTAGTAGTTAAGGGCTATTAGTTTGCAATAAAATAGTGGGGGATAAAACTAATAAAACACCTTATTATGTTTTTTAAATACATGATGATGACACATTATTTCTTCCTTTTCTCCAGATTTTTCTAAAATGTCAAGAAAAGTTGATCTCTATAGAATTCTCGAACATAAACTAAATGGATCCAACTACATAGACTAGATTCACTAAATCAAAATAGTTTTGAAAGGCAAACAAATAGCCCATGTGTTGAATTGAGCTTATCCATGCATGCCTGTAGCAAACTCCTCTGAAGAAGTCAGAGATGCTTACAATAAGTTTAAGCAAGAGGATGAGATGGCCAGTAGCATCATGCTAGGAGCTATGGAGAATGATCTCCAGAAGCAATGCAAGACTATGAACTCTCGTACCATGGCTACTTATCTCAAAATGCTTTTTGAGGAAAAAGCAAGGACTAAGAGATTTGAGCTCTCAAAAGCACTCTTTAGGTGCAAGATGGCAGAGGGGTCATCAACAATCCTTCATGGCATTAAGATGCATGGCTACATAGAAAGGTTGGAGAGTCTTAGTTTTGGATTGAAACAAGAGCTGGTAATTGACCTTATTCTGTAGTCCCTACTTGATAGTTATGCATAGTTTGTGCTTGATTATCAAATGAATAAAGGAGAAATTACCATCCTTGAGCTTATCAATTTATTGAAATATGCTCAGGAAGCCAATAAGAAAAGTTCTAAAGTAGCACTGGTAGTTAGTTCTTCAAGGCTTACCAAGAAGAAAAGCACAACTAAGAAGAAGGGAAAGAAGCCAGCCGTAGAGACCAAAGGAGGTGTGGGTAAGAAAGCTATAGAGAAACCCCCCAAGGGTATTTACTTCCATTATAATAAGGATGGGCATTGGAAGAGAAACTACAAGGAATACCTGGAGCTGGTAAAGAAGAACCGTCCTTCTTCTTTAGGTATCTTCATGATTGAGGTTAACTCTAATGTTATTTTTAGTAACAAGAGTTAGGTATCAGATACTGGCTGTGCATCTCACATTTGTTATGATTTGCAGGGGTTGGTCAGTAGGAGGAGGCTAAGTAAGAATGAAGCAGACATCAGGGTTACTAATGGAGGACGAGTTGCTATATTAGAATTAAGAACCTATATTTTGCACTTAGCTTATAGTTTAAAAATAGAAGTCAATAATTATTATTTTGTTCCAAGTTTGAATAAGAACCTTATTTCAGTATCTTGTCTTGTTGAACAAGGATTTAATTTTTCCATTAATAACATGGTTGTTCAATGTTTAAAGATGGTATGTTTTACTATTATGCAAATGTTGAGAATGGAGTTTATATACTGAATAATACAGACCTGATTTGCAATGTTCAAACTAAGAGAGTCAAAGTTGATACTCTTAATCCACTTTTTCTATGGCACTATCATCTAGGGCATATAAACAACACTCGTGTGTCTAAGTTGCACAAATTAGGCAATTTGGGCTCATTTGATTTTGAATTATATGAAACATATGAATCTTGTTTACTAGGCAAGGTGACAAAATTGTCTTTTAAAGGAAAAGGTGAAAGAGCCAAAGAGGTACTAGAACTCATACATTCAGATGTATGTGGTCTTATGTCCATACATGCTAGAGGTGGATATAGCTACTTCATTACATTCATAGATGACTATTCCAAATATGGATGTTTGTACTTAATGAAGCACAAATTTAAAGCTTTTGATAAGTTTAAAGAATTTAGAAATGAAGTAGAGAAACAACTTGGCAAGACTATCAAAACTCTTCATTCTGATCAAGGTGGTGAATACCTTAGCCAAGCATTTTTTGAACATCTCAGAGATAATGAGATTTTATCTTAATAGACACCTCCTTATACACCTCAGCATAATGGTGTATCTGAAAGGAGAAATCAAACTTTATTAGATATGGTTTGATCCATGATAAGCCTTGTAGAATTACCCAAATCATTTTAAGGTTATGCACTGGAGACTACTGTTCATATTTTGAATAGAGTTCCATCTAAATTGGTTGATGTTACTCCATATGAAATGTGGTATAACAAGAAACCCATCTTATCTTATTTGAAGGTATGGGGTTGTCCTTCTTATGTTAAAAGGACAATGTCAGACAAGCTTGAGGTGAAGTCTGATAACTATTATTTTATAGGATATCCTAGAGAAACCATAGGATATTACTTCTATCTTCCTTTGGAATAAAAAGTGATTATTTTAAAGCATGCTATTTTCTTAGAGAAAGAATTTCTTCTAAAAAGAGACAGTGGGAGTAAGATTGATCTTGATGAAGTTCAATCACCACAAGATAAAGTAGATTAATCAATTGATCCTACTGATGTAGAGTTAGAACCTATGGAAACACAAGCTCCTAGATGCTTAACTAGAATGAGAATTATGCTAGAGAGGTATGGATTCCTTGTTCATGAGAATAAGGAAGTCTTATTAGTTGAGAATGATGAGCCCACAGATTATGATGAAGTCTTAAAAAGTTAACAATGTGACTTATGGTTAAAGGCCATGAAGTTTGAAATGGATTCCATGTCAAAGAACTACATGTGGACTTTGGTTGATCCACCTGAGGTGATAAAACCCATTAGGTGCAAGTGGGTCTTCAAAAAGAAGACAGACATGGATAGTAATATGGTTACCTATAAAGCTCACTTAGTGGTAAAGGGTTATCGTCAAAAACAAGGAATTGATTATGATAAACTTTCTTACCAGTAGCTATGCTTAAATCCATAAGAATCTTACTAGCTATTGCTGCTCATTTTGATTATGAAATATGGCAAATGGATGTAAAAATAGCTTTCCTTAATGGAAATCTACTTGAGGAAGTGTATATGACACAACCTGATGGTTTTATATCCAATGATAGCAATAAGGTATGTAAACATCAAAGATCCATTTATGGATTGAAGCAAGCATCAAGGAGCTGGAACATACATTTTGATGAAGCGGTTAAGGAATTTGGCTTCACTCAAAACATTGATGAACCTTATGTTTACAAGAAGACTAGTGGGAGTGCAATTTCTTTCCTTGTGTTATATGTAGATGACATATTACTCATAGGAAATGATGTCTCATTTTTACAAAATGTTAAAGTTTAGTTATCCAAACAATTCTCAATGAAAGACCTTGGAGAAGCCCTTTAGATTTTAGGTATAAGGATATATAGAGATAGATTAAGAAGGCTTATTGGTCTATCACAGTCTACTTACATAGACAAGGTGCTAAAGAGGTTTAGCATGGATCTTTCAAAGAAGGGTAATATACCCATGGTACATGGGAAATATCCTTCTAAAGCATGGTGTCCTAGGATACAAGATGAGAAAGATCGCATAACTAGAATTCCATATGCATCGGCAATTTGATCCATCATGTATGCTATGTTATGTACAAGACCAAATGTGGCATTCTCCTTAAGTGTCACAAGCAGGTTCCAATCTAATTATAGAGAGGAACATTGGTCGGTTATGAAGAATATCCTCAAGTACTTAAGAAGGACTAAGGATATGTTCTTAATATATGGAGAAGGGGATTTACAATTAACTGGGTATACAGATGCCAGTTTCCAATCTAATAAAGATGATTACAAATGTCAATCAGGTTATGTGTTCATGATGAATGGTGGTGTAGTTGTTTGAAAGAGTTCTAAACAAGAGACCACAGTAAATTTTACAATAGAGGCAGAGTACATAGCTACATCTGACGCAGCAAAGGAGACCATGTGGATAAGAAAGTTCATTCATGAACTTGGTATGGTTCTATATAGCACAAAAGCTATTCCTCTGTTATGTGATAATAATGGAGCAATAGCCTAGGCGAAGGAGCCTAGGTTTCACCAAAATAGTAAACATGTACTCAGAAGATACCATTCGATTAGGGAGATCATTGGTAGAGGAGAAGTAGAGGTTAACAGAGTTCCTACAGAGCATAACATGGTAGACCCTCTCACTAAGGCATTGACATAGAGCAAGCATGATAGGCACGTAACTTCTATGGGATTGAAGTTTATGTATGATTGGCTTTAGCGTAAGTGGGAGTTTGTTAGTGTATATTCTAGAGCATCATGTTTCATTGTAATTTGATATTGAACCATTTGTCAATAAAAGGCATCATTCATTATTCAGTTTACTCAATAAGTTATTAACTAAATAATGAATTCTAATATATTAGAACAGTACAAAGGAATTCATAAAGAAGTTTATGAAATGAGATTCTTATTGTATGCAAATGTTCAATATCTAAATTATCCCTGATTAATGTATTAATAAGAATGCATATTATTGATGCGGTTAAGATCAGCACATGTTACACTTCTTTTAGAGATGATTCTCATTCATCATGACAAGAGCTGTCTAAAGTGAACATGTGGATGAGTAGTGGGAGGCTATTTCATTGGAGGCCTTGCTGGTGAGATTTCATATGGATGATTGATCTATGTCTGTGAAGTATATCTCATTCATATTAGTAGTACAAGTATCCTTAAGACTTAAGATAACAAGGTTATCTTAATTATGGATCACTATGTTTTGACTCCTATGTTTTATTCCTCCATAGAAAATATTCATAACTTAAAGGTTGGATATAATGTGAAGTAGTTGAAGGTATTTGTTTATCAATAAAGGATTCATCACTCTAGATCAACTGTAGGGGTTTATCTCATTGATTCATGTAATATTCTTTATTCAGGAATCTCTGGCTAGAGTAGAATGCCTATTAATGAATGAGTTTCATAAAGGCATTTTAGGAGTAAAGATTATGGTACATGAAACATCAAATTTAAGGGATGATCTAACATACTTGATCACGCATTGAGTTGATATTAATCCATACTCAAACCTAAATGAGATAAAGGATAGTGAAAGGAGTTTATTACATGGAATCTGATGTGGAAGGGTTGTAGTCAAACTAATGACCTCTTGGCATTTGGGTAGTCATGATATGTGATTAGACACCGCTCATGATTTATATATGATGTTATTAAATGAAGTTTAATAATATATTCATATGTTGCTAATATGTCAAGAACCTAAAAGGTCCACAATAAAAGTAAGGAAATGATAATTATAAATGGATATTGATAAAATAATATTTTATGGTTATTAAATAACTATAATTTTTCATGTTCATTAGAAAGAGCATGAAAAGAGCTTTGATTAGATACCAAGATCACTAAAATCCGATGCGTAGAACTCAAGATACAAGTGATTTAAGATGACATGTTCTACATTCATGGTATATACAGGATTTTGATGGAATTGATTGACTTAATAGTTAAAATATGATTGTCACATGACTTTTTCAAGTATGATGAATTAAGTGGAAGTGCACATGATTGGCATGTGCTTTTGGAAGGAAATTTAAGTCAGTCACATGCAAGTCACATGCCAGAAGCATGTGTCATGCACATGACTTGACTTATTATAACCCTAAACCTAATTAGGGTTACATATGATGTTTTGGTGAAAACAAAAGAAAGATAAAAGCAAAATTTTTTCTGCCCCCTTCCTCCTTCTGCTTTCTAGAATTTTGAAGCTTAAGAACAAGGAAAAAAATTTGATTTTGATAGAACATCAAAGAGAAAAACTGAGTTCAATCACAATTCTTCATCCATTCTCTTTACGTTTTGTTTTACTAGTCTCTAAACAAAACTAGTAATTTGATTACTAATCATTTTCTTAACTTGTGTGGACAGTTTGGAGATCCTCTATCTTTGGGGATTGAAAAGTTTGCTACAACTTTTTAAAAGGTAAAAGAAAGAAGGAGATCAGCTTAAAAGTAATTTTTTCAATCTCTTTATATTTATATAATCTTCTCTGTATGTGATGTTTTCTATGTATAGAATTGCAAGATCTATTGTAAAATGGAAATTTAAAAAGTTTTAAATTATATCTTCCATTTCTAATCACATTTTCATAAACCAACACCTTCATGGCAACCAAAAATAACACCATTTCCTTCTTCTTTTCATTTTAATCTTTAAATACAAAGGTAGATCTATATGATTTATTCAAGGTTTGGCCAAAATCATCTTTGTTCATCTGCTTTAAAGTGTTGACTGAAATACTTGCTTCTCATTCTTCAAGTTAAGTGGTTGAAGTCACTAGATTTATATGTATTTCAAGCAAACCACAACATAAATGATGTCTAGCTTTTATTTCTTTGTTCAATCTAACTTTCAAAGGTGCATGCATGTGTGTAGAGGTGGAAAATGATCTTAGCAAGTTAGAAAGGAGTCAAGGTAGATTGGGTGCTAGATCAAGAGGAGAATAAATTTTTAGTTTATTTTTGTTTATTGACTTAAAGATGAGTATGGATTAGTGTTAGATCTAGTAGATCTATGGATTTTGAGTATAGATCATGTTATGGTCAAATGGTTTTATGGTAGATCTATAGATTTAAGTCTTGTTTTAAAGTTTTTGATGGGTGTTGATGTAAAAGTGGTGAAATAAAGTGATTGTGTGTTGTGTAGGTGTGTGTTTGATGATTTTCTTGCTTTGGCCAAATGGATTTAAAAGAAAAAGCTAAAGGATGGTAAGATATAATGCATTATTGAAGGACTTAGTAAAATCAGAAGGTAATCTATTAAGAAAAATCATAGAATTTAAGTTATAAGATGGTTAAATTGATAGAATATTGTTAAATCTTCACATTAAGTTCATATGATTAAAAGTTATGGAAAAATGATTTCTGTTTAAGTATGGTTTAATTCTGTAACTTAAAATTAAAGTCCTTTAGGTGTTTTGAAGATATGATATACGGCTTGTTAATGGAATTGGACTTAGGATGCAATTTTTCAAATGTTAAGTGGTTTATAATTGAAGCATGCAACCATGTTATGTTAAGGACTTAAATGATTAATTGATTAAGTATATTAAGTGTCCATAAGAAGTTTAATGAATCAATTAAGTAATGGTATGAAATGGTTTACTTAAGATTCAAATTTATTGACTAAAGAGAATGATAAAAGTGAAGTATTTTGAAAGATGATAGATAGTTTGTAAGTGTCCAAACTATTATGATTGAATTGATATTTAATGACAAGTTAAAGACAGATGGCATATTAAATGAAAGTGATTAAGTGAAGTGCAAAGTGGATGTATGATATATGGCTGTATATATGAAATGGATGTTTGAATAAGTATTTTAAGACATATGTACATTATAATAAGTCTTTTGAATTTTGATATTCAAATGGTTAAATAACAGTGGTATTAAAGGGGTAAGTATAAGCAAATATAAGATGATATCTAAATGAATTTCAAATCAGTTATGATATTGAACAGTATTAATAGATGTGTAAGATGTTACTGGTTTGTTTTAAACAACAGGAGTGTTATATGAATAAGATATATTAAGAAGCTAATTAAGTCTAATGTTTATCAAATGTACTAAAGTATTATGCTATAATATCAACTATTGTTATGTTTTGTATTTTGACATCAACTGTTTTCTAGCAGAATACAAGTATGGTTAGTAATAAGAATAAGGTAAGAAAATAGTTATATAAGATTTTGGTTATAAATAAGTAATGATTATGTTAAGGAAAGGAGTCTTATAATATGATAATGGAAAGTTTAATAAGTACAGTTTTCAATGGTATGAAGATTATATTAAGTTGATATTATATATATTATTAATTTGTTCGAATTATATGATAACTAATATAGCTAATATAAACAATGAATACAATTGTAAATGCTAATGTGATTTCCTAAGTAATACTATAATACAGTAAGTGAATTGAATTGATAAGTGATTAATTATTGTACAGTGATATATGATTGCAAGTGTGAATTATGGATGATTAATAATGGAATTCAAATTGTTGATAAAAGATGAATATTGATTTATGAATTAGGTGGTTCAGAGGAAAATTATTGCATACCACCAGGAATTTAAAAGGAAAGGAAATTGCAGATTTATGCTAGTTTATATGAATGTTCCTCGATCATTAAAATGATAAAAAGGGATGATGGTATGGTATAATGCAATGGCATTAAATAATTATCCGTGACATGATGTTACATTCATTTATCATAGCATAAGCATCGTTGCATTATCATATGATTCATGGCATAACATGGAGAAATAAGGAAAGAGGAAAATGAGAGAATGTGAGGAAATGTTAAATGGAAATATACTGGGCTATGAAATGAATTCCTATAAAAATTAAACGAAAAGGAAAATGAAATGAAAAGAAAAGAAAAGAATGTTAAATGGGTTCCAATTTGTTGAACTACAGAAATGAAAGACCTAGTACATTGTGCGCGTATGAAATGGCCTAGAATGAAAAAAGGCGAATGAAATGAAATGTTATAAGAAGACAAGAAGGAGAATGCATATCATGCATGCATTCTCAAAGATAAACATTATCATTTATACATGATAAACATACAATGAATGGAATGATGAATGCACTACATCTGTATATATGATGATGTTTACAGTATTATATAGAGTAAGAATATATAGCATGATATTAACATCTATTGATGAAATATTATGATGAAATGAAATACTGTGATGATGATGACACTGAATATGATGGTGAATAAATGATGATACTAAAATGATAATCACAAGTAATAGCAAAGATGTTAAATAATGATATGGCATATAGTTAATGACATATGTTATACTGAATGGTAATTACGCTGATGCATATTAATTAATTGAAATGATAATTTCTCGCTATTATTAATATCATGTGATTAACATGTTAATTAAATTAGTTTATGATAACCTGTGATATCATGTTATTTATGTTATATGTTATACTAGCACCACTTAGTTTTATACTCAGTATTTGTCAATTGATGAATGCAAGAACCAGTGAGATCAGGGAGCAAGGGAATTAGTGGAGTCAGCAATAAGTCATTCAAATAGAGTTGTTGGTAAAGGACTCAGACTTCACAACAGATCTCTATCCATGAAATTTATGCTACTTACGCATTTGGTACTTTGGCAGTAATAAGAATAATGGTGGTAATAAAAGTAAAAACAGTATAATATATAAACTGATGGGTGTGTTTTATGAAAACAACATAATGATGCATAACTAAATGAAGTAATGTGTAAATGTAAATAATGTTTAAAAAGGTATGGAGATAAACAATGCATGTCTAATAGTATTATAATAGACTAGTGAAATGATTTTAGATGGTGGATCGTTATGCATGTTTTATAAAAAAAAAATTATACTGCATTTTAAGAAGTTAAGTAATGTAATCCATTGTAGGATGATTATCAATTTTCTAGAATAGAGAGTTGGTAATCATGCTACGAGAGAATGTTACATAGGAGAAAGGTGTGATATAAATATATTTGGATACCTAAAGTCATATGTTTGTGTTTCCTTGATAGTTGTGCTTGAAATCCAAAATAAGCTCCAACAAGTGATTTCTTTATAGTGGATGTTTAAGACATATGATTGGCAATGCAAGTTTATTTTCTCAATTGGAGAAAAAGGAAGGTAGAAATTTCATATTTGGTAATAATGCTAAAGGTAAGGTGGTAGGTTTTGGTAAGATAGGTAAAAGCTTTTCTTTTTCTATCAACGAATTTTTACTAGTTTAAGGCTTAAAGAAAAACTTGCTAAGTATTAGTCAACTTTATGATAATGGGTTCAAAGTAATCTTTGATCCTAATTATTGTTTCATCTATAGGCTTTATGATGATAAACTTATCTTTCAAGGTGATAGAATTGAAAATGTTTATGTGATTGATTTGTATTCCTTTACTAATAAAGATGTCAAGTGTTTTATTAAATCTCTTTAACTTCTTCATATGGATGACCTCTAAGAGTTGCTAGTTTAGATGGCATGCATTATGCACTTGTTATTATAAATGATTACCTTAGATTCACTTGGGTTGTATTCTTAGCTCATAAATATGATATTTTTAAAGCTTTTTAAACTTTAACTAAACGTATAGTCATCCATTAAAAATGATCATGGAAGATAACTTTAAAATGAAAATTTTAAAATATTTTACAACCACCTTTGTATTGATCATAACTTTTCATCTCCAAGAACTTCTTAAAAAATTAGGTAGCGAAAAGGAATACTCGAACTCTTTACAACATTGCTAGAAATATGCTCTATAAATATTAATTGCCATCATATTTTTTAGTGGAAGCTATCAATATAACTTGTTATATCTCAAATAAAGTTCATTTAAGGCTAATTTTGAATAAACTCTTATTAGCTATGGAATGGTAGAAAATCAAGAATTTCATATCTTTGAGTATTTTAATGCAAGTGCTTCATATTAAAATACCAAGGATAATCTTGGTAAATATGACTAAAAAACTAATGAAGGAATATTTTTTAGCTATGCCACAACTAGTAATCTTATAAAGTCTTTAACAAAAGATCATTGGTTGTTGAAGAGTCCATGCATATTGTATTTGATGAAACTAATCCATTTAGTTCAAGAAAGGGTATTTATGATGATGATGTAGGTATCTTTATAAGGAATGAAGAAGAAAGTGAAAATTAATGATAAGCGATTATACTCAAAGAAGTCAAAAAAGGAGAAGATGATAATCTTCCACCTCACATTACTACATTAAAATATCATTCATAATCTTCCAAAGATTGGTATTTTGTAAAAAGACATCCAAAAGAGCAACTCATAGATGATGCATCAAAAAGGGCAACTAGTAGATCTCATTTTAAAGCACATCATAACAATATTGCATTTATCTCTCAAATAAAGCCAAAAACCATTAACGAGGTTCTTAATGATGAAAATTGGGTTCTTACCATGCAAGAAGAACTCAATTAATTTAAGAGAAATAACGTATGAACCTTAGTACTTAGGCCTAGTGATGCTTTTATTATTGATACCAAATATCACACCCACATCAGCGACCCTAGTTGTATGACACTATTGTATATGGAATGCTAGATGAATGATAAGATGTATACATACATGTATATGTATGTTTATGGGATTGATGGTTATGGTATGATGTTAGATGCTTGATTGTGTTGATTATGCATGCATATGTGAATACATACGTATGATGTATGAATGTTATGATGGGAAGTAGAGGTGAATGTATATGATCGGATG
Organism: Dalechampia spathulata; assembly: GCA_948192965.1. Taxonomy (NCBI): domain Eukaryota; kingdom Viridiplantae; phylum Streptophyta; class Magnoliopsida; order Malpighiales; family Euphorbiaceae; genus Dalechampia; species Dalechampia spathulata. Next base: position 14,208 of record CANYBF010783730.1, read on the forward strand.
ATAGGTAAGAAGAGGAGAGGTATATTGACGGATGTTTATAAGTGTTTTATGATTGAGATATGGGTTAGGTACCTTGAGAATGAGCTTAGAATGGGTTGTGGTTTGTAGGTTGGTTGTGGTACGGACGTACGAATCACCGTACGGGTGTACCAAGCATGAGAAATGAGTGGCATTAGGCTCCTGGAGACCGTACGGGTGTACCAAAAGGTTGTCCGACTGTACCAGTGCTCACAAGAAAATAGGTTTGTCAAGAAGAATGTGGTGGTACAGGCGTACCAGTTGGGGGTACGGGTGTACTATTCCTTGCAGGAGTTTGTGCTTGCTAGGAGTTTTAGCTCTGTACGGGTGTACCAAATGTGGTACGACCGTACGTGACTTAAGTTTGACTTTTTAACGGATAAGAATAAGGATTCTCTTTGCTTTTCTTTCATCTTTATCTTTCCTAAACCTTGAGAAATAATAGAGTTAGAGTTCTTAAGTGCCAAGAGAGTTGTAAGAGCTAGAAGTTAAAGGTTTTGATCATTAGTGACAGAACTACGGGCACACGTTAGAAGTAATATTACTACAGGTTTGTACTAGTCTATGCTAGTTATGCTATTTACTTCTTTTCTTGTCTTAGGACCAAATTAAGGTCTAGAGAAAAGATGTGACCTATTTCTTTGACTGCATATTGCTTATGTTTTCCTGTGATGAGCATGGTACATGTGTAGGAAGCATCATATATATAGTCATGGCATGCATGAGGAAGTATAAGGGGGAAAAGAAAGAGAAAGAGAGTGATGTTTAAAGAGCTATATGCTCTAAACCTACTAGGTCATACAGATGATGGATTCCCTCGCGGAATCATAAAGTTAAATGCCCTCCCTATAAGAGATGAGTCTCGAGACCTACAGTCAAAAGAAAATAATGATGGGTTCATTGAACTATAAAGTTAAATGTCCTCCTTCGGGAGATGAGTACCGGTACCTCTAGGGACCCAGTAGGGAAAGGATATGTGCACATTTATACAGGAAAAGAAGAGGGAATGAAGGAGAATGCATGGCATAAAGGCATTCTCATTCTATATGTTGATAAAGGCAATGGATTCATTTATGTATTCCTTATGTTCATATTGGATGATGACGTACTATGATTGCATTATTGATTGAGAATGATTGATGAATGACTGTTGAATGAATGCTATGATGGAATGATGTTTAATACTATTGGATTGATTGTGACTATGTGTTTCACTAGCACCACTGAGTTTATACTTAACATTTATCATTTGATGAACATAGGTACTGACCCTGCGGGGAGCGACCTAAGGAGTGATCTTTGCTGTCAGCAGAGGATATTCCATTCTCGAAGCGGTACTGGACCCTTGGAGGCATACTCTGACCTGTTTTATTAGTGTAGTTTATATTGATCATAAAGGCAGTAGTTGTTACTGTATTTTTTGGTGGTGATACTTGTAACTGGTGTTGTATAAAATGAGTTGTTTGCCAACCTAAGTTGTATGAATGAATGAATAAGTATCCAGGTTAAGATAGGAAACATTGAACAAACGCCACACTGTAATTTCTTACCACCACTAAATATATGGGCGTGTACCCATACTGTTACGTCTTTTCACTACGACATTCTCCTGTAGAATAACTAATGATCTCCAATACATGAAAACTACTATTTACTTTACAAGGGATACATAAAATTTATTTTACCTATTATATTTGTATTGATGCGCCATTATAGGTTTTACGGAAGTCTTAGTCCCTATTATAAGTTTTACTGCCTGATATATTAATTTAAATTGCTTAATTAATTTAATTTGCTCTTTTCCAAGTCCTTGTCCTTGGAGAGACTACTGTTGAATTGGTCCTTTGAGAATCTACGCTCACCATCATCTGTTAACCTGCATACATTAAACGACGAACACTAAGTATAAAACTCAATGGTGCTTAAACGCATAATATAGGAAAATATAATCATTTATATCACTTATATGAAATAGGTTATGTAAACCATATCATCATAGTATCAACATTGCCATATATTCATTTAGAATGTTACTTCTAAACACTTCCGACATATTTCAATAGTTATTTGATTCTAACACTTTCAGGTAATAGTTCATTTCATGTCATTGCTATGACTAGTTTATTTTCATGATACATATACCATATATTATTCCTTGGTTTCATGATTCGAGTAGAATTACCTTTAAGCAATGTAGTCAAATATCATGTATACTACATCATTCATAGTTACTCAACTATTATCATGCCATTTATGTAAATATATCTATAATATGTCTATCATGTGTTATCATGATAATTCATCCATTTATCCATATCACACCTTGTTACTTTGGTGTATTATTAAAAGAATTTCATCCTCGAAATTTGATCTTAATTTTCTTATTGCTAATATATTTCGGGGAACTCTGGAATTTCACATCATAGTCATTACCCAAGTATTTCCTATCATACATTTATGCATGTATATCATTTATCCTGAATCATATTTCAAGTACGAATACTAGTATATCTACACATGCATAACTTATTATCCTTCTAAGTTTAATCAGTTCATCATACAGTCTTAGTACTTTTCTATGCAACCTTCATGAATATATCGTTGTTCATATAAACTTATCATTTTTTTTTCTATATAATTTCTCAAGCATATTTTTGTTCATAGCAATTAGGTATAACGTTTGTTTATACCCATAGTTTACTAAGCATTAAATAGCTCATAATCTTCTTAAAATATGCATAATAATTCGATGACATTAATCATTATTTCCTCATTCCTATCGTATTTTTCCACTTATGCATATTTATCATATAGATCTATTATCATCCTTTCATCTAATATTCATCGATGTAGACATTCAATCATAGTTCTATTTTCATGCTTTCACCTATTTCTCATGGATGTACTACTACAGTCTTAAACATATTGTAAATCATATACATAAAATTAATTTGTATATTGACTCAAATGTGCTCCATTATACTATCAACTTTGTCATTCATCTCTATACAACATCAATCTTATATAACTTTTACACTTATATCAAAATAGATTATCCATAAAATTCAATGATTTAATGGCATTATAAATCATTCATGTTATCACCATAATTACTATAATAATTCATTATGCATAGGTTTTCTATCCACATAACATCAAAAAAATCATGTCATGTATAACTTGTACTCATATAGCTTCTTTATGCTATAATAATCTTAAATGTATTTGCATATATGCATGCTTAAATAATACTGATCATCTGCATATGTATTTATATATGCTTTACTCATACCTTAATGCGCACAAAACATCATTTCTATGGTCTATACACCTATCTATACATCCATATATACACAAGCATCAAGGAATTATCCATCATGTCATATGTTTTATTATCAATGAATCATCATCAATTATTTACTTGTATGTCGATCATCTCATGTATATATTATAATCCATATCCCAGTTAAACAGTACTTTGATTTAAATATGTTCTTTATATCACAATATAGATTACTTTTTCACTCATATCACAATATATTATTCATAAAGCTTAATGGTTTAATATTATTTAAACCATCTAAATCATCATCATAGATGCTATGACATTATGTCATGCATAGTTATTTATTCTTATAAATCAAACTAATAACATATTATTTGTATGGCATATGTTCATGTAGCTTTCTTATACTATAGCAATTTTGCACTTATACCTATATATATATATATGCTTTAATCATTGCCTTAACCATACTTTAATGCACATTTTTCATGATCAATTATTTACGCATATATCAATTATCTCATGTAAGTATCATGATTCAAATCCATCTTTAATATCATTAATAGCCCCATCACTATATATAATCATACCTTTTTTTTTATCGACTGCAACAGATTCTACCATTCAGCAGCAAGGACTTGATTAGACTTTTCATTATGCATTTCTTATTTTATAAGCAGTAAACAAAATTTTTCAGTAGAGCTAATCCATAGCTCTAATACCATCTTAACATGTCACGTCTTTTCATTGCGACATGCTCCCATAGAATAACTAATGATCTCCAATACATGAAAACCACTATTTATTCTACAAGGGATACGTAAAAAAATTTTTTTACCTATTATATTTATGTTGATGCGCCATTATAGGTTTTACGAAAGTCTTAGTCCCTATTATAAGTTTTACTACTTGATATATGAATTTAAATTGCTTTATCAATTTAATTTACTCCTTTTTAAGTCCTTGACCTCGAAGAGACTACTGCTGAATTGGTCCTTTGGGAATCCGCGCTCACCATCATCTGTTAACTTGCATTCATTAAATGATGAAAGCTGAGTATAAAACTCAATGGTGCTTAAACACATAATATAAAAAAATATAATCATTTATATCACTTATATGGAATAGGTCATGTAAACCAAATCATCATAGTATCAGCATTGCCATATATTCATTTAGAATGTTACTTCTAAACATTTCCACTATTTTTCAACAGTTATTTGATTCTAACACTTTTAGGTAATAGTTCATTTCATGTCATTGCTATGACTAGTTTATTTTCATGACATATATACCATATATTATTCCTTGGTTTCATGATTCGAGTAGAATTACCTTTAAGCAATGTAGTCAAATATCAGGTATACTACATCATTCATAGTTACTCAACTATTATCATGTCATTTATGTAAATATATCTATATGTCTATCATGTGTTATCATGATAATTCATCCATTTATCCATATCACACCTTGTTACTTTGGTGTATTAATAATATTTATAATGACCAATATAACAGTGGTTTGATACTTTAATTCATCATGTCAACAAGTATCAATCATCATATGTTTAAGTCTTATATTATCTTTCATCATAATATAATATTAATATAGACTGTTCAATCATATATTCATAATCAATATCCTTAATTTCATAACATTTCAGGATATAATGAAATCCTGCAATTATTCTAAAACGCCATTTTCCATTTTATCTCATATTCCATTAATTTATGAATTATAATATAATTAATCATATAACATTCATCATGTGTATCCTATCGCCCATGTATATCACATATAATTATCATAAGCATCAGGTATATCATCATTAATATATCGTCATCGTGCATGTATAATCTCATCTCATCATGTATTATGACATTTATTTCATAGAATATCTTATCATTACTCAAATAAATATTAATATAACAAATAACCTTATCATTTTTTTTAATATCATCATTTAAGCAAGATATACTGTCCTTATATTTATTTCACTATTTAATTTGCATAACATGGATATCATCATTCTAGTTCACATCAATAAGACAGCATTATCATCATTATAATTCATATAAATGCATTAATTATTTGTCATTCTCAACACCATCATGCATATGTCATGGTATGTATATCAGTAATGATCAATTTCGCATAAAAACATCATAACAAATAAATCATCATCATAATTTATGATTTATATCATATATGAGAATGCATTCATGTTATGCATTCTCCCTCATTTTTTTTCTGTATCATCTAATTTCATTTCATTGCCCCTTTTTACATTATGGGCCATATTATATCATTTGCGTGGTTGGTACTGGATCTTATATTTAATTTCATATCATACTATGGTTCAACGTATTGAAACCCCTTTCATTTCTTTTTCCTTTCCATTCATTTCCCGTAGGAATTCATTTCATAATTCCTAAGTACCTCCTTTCCTTTATCATTTTCTTCCATTAATTCATTTTCTTCCTCCCTTATTTCTCCATGTCATGTTATGTATATGTATATGTTAATTTATGTTGGATGATGTGATATGTTTGGCTTTATGCCATGATGTCAAATAAACATTTGCAGGCATCATGATATCATATTATATATCATCCATTTCTTACATCATCCATTTCGTATAGCAGTCACTTAATATAACATTCAGTCATATAACATCAGTTTCATATGTTTCATTAATAATGTCTTAAATAAAATTACTTCCATAATGCAAATACAATAAGGCTTATTCATTTGCCTTAATTATATAACCAAGGCATATGATCAATATGCTTTAATGTTATGTTACCAATATATGCATTATAATAAATTATTATACATATTTATTCTCTTAACTTTAATATGATCAAATCATAAAATAATCATTTCCTAGTATCATATTTCATCATCTTGAATAACATATCTACATAACATATCATCATCACGTATATTATATCATTATTATAATATATCATATCATTAACAACAATACAATATCATCAATTATAACCTATAATCATTAATAATAAATATATATTTCTATTATTAATGATTCATTATTTATGTCATTAACTATTCACATTTATAATTTATGCCAATATTATCACCTCCATATACATTATTATTATATAATGTCATATTATCATAAATTATGAAATGTGAATACCATTATGTTCAATTTCGTAATTTATAATGTATATCATATAAAACTATAAAATATAACATGTAACAACATATTAAAATTTAAGGTAAGTTCATACTTACCTACCAATCAAAAATTAGCAATCAGCTAAAAAGCACAAACCTAAATTTCTGTTCTTTTTTACATTTTCTGTTGTTTGCATCAATTTCCATTCCTTGAATCATATAGAATATAAATTAACATCTATCTTTAATTAACTATCTTGATTTCATTATTAACATTTATCATTCATACTTACAAATATATGAATATACATATATATATATATTTCAATTAATAATATTTCTTATCTTATTTCAATTCTTATTACTTAGCATAAAATATCTCTAAGTAAGAATATTCAACATTAATCATTGTATTTCACTATTCACATATTACTATATATCACGTAAATATTTTATAACTTTCCATTATTATTTGTTAATATTTTATTCATATTATTTACTCAATCATATAGTATTTAGATATCTTCATATAGTTTCTAATTCCATTTAACAAATTCATATTTAAACATTTTGTTTAAGTGTATAACCTTATATATAATAGACACCTTTTGAATTTACTAATTATTATTATTCAATAATTCTCCTTTCATTTACCCTTATATTTATTATCAAACTCTAATTTATATCACCCTTAATATTAAATCATTTAATATCTAAACCATTAATTTGATTTAATGATTTTCCATCTTTAATATATATATTTCTATATTTCCTTTCTTATATATAATCATATATATACATATCATTTAAACTTTACTAAATTACCATTTA
>CANYBF010784008.1:0-14720 GCA_948192965.1 Dalechampia spathulata
TATATGGTTATAATTCTTATATAGACTTAAATGAATAATGGTTTAAGTATGTTAAATAATTTAAGAAGTTTATTTAGTTAATAATTAAGTGATATAATATGATTTTAATGAGATTTCAAGTAAGAACTAAAATAGGAATAACAGAGTATTAAGGGATTATATACACAAGAATTAAAGAATGAATATACTTCAATGATTTCATTGAATATTTAAGTTAAAGGTTAGATAGTATTAAAGTTGAAATGGTTAAGTGAAGAATTAATTAAGAATATGATATGAGATTACACATAAGCCATGGTTATTAATATGTTAAGACATGATGAATATGGATGATCATAGTAAATAATTGATACTGTAATATGAAGTGTTAAATGTTGAACTATTGAGCAGTCGTATCTAATGCTATTAGACCTTAGATTAAGCATAAATGATAGAAGAATAATTAAGTCAGATTATAGTCTATATTATTAACTGGTTATGAGACATGTTAATAAAGGATGATTTAAATAGATATCAGAAACTTGATACTGAGAAATTACATAAGTCCAAGTATGAATTGATATAATTTTTGGATATTATTAAATATGAAAAATTAAAGGGTTAATTAAAAGTTACTAGTAAAGTCATTAATTGGTTATATGACATCAGGATTATTAAGGAATATGTTAACAAGAAATTATTTAAGAGTTATTAAATACCTGATTTATGAATCCTGTTACTGGATATTCTTACTATATGCCTAAGATATTATAAATTCAAAACTAGTGTTTAAATGATAATAGATTAATAAATAGATGTTTTAAATAATAGCTGTTTGATAAATACCTATATACTTTTAAATTTAGAATAAGATAAGAACCTTTTTTTTAAATAACATGTTTTGGTTCTTAATAAGAGATAAATGATATAAACTATTTTTACAAATTATTAACTATGATATAAAAAGAGGTAAGAAAAGACATAATTAAATAATATGTTATTAATTATCTTATTAAAATGCCGTCATAGTTAAGTAATAAGAAGCAGCTTATAATGGGATATAATTAGTTAAAAAATTAATTATGTAGCATTAAAATAGTGACAAGGTAACTGTAAGTTATTAAATGATTAATTAATATCAGAAGTAAGAGAGTAATAAAATTAAATAGAAAATGATGTTCAAACGATTTTAAATTGAGTATGAATTTAAACAGGATCTGATAAAATATTACTATGATAAATGTTTAGTAATAAATAATATAAATAAAGGAAAAGACATACCAGGTTTGTGCTAGTTTGTTTGAAGTCATCGATCATTAAATGATCCAAGGGGCAACGGTCTGGTAATGCAATCACATTGCATATATACACGATATAATATGATTGCTAAATATGGAATATTCATAATACATTAACCATAAATCATGATATAACATATCATGGTGACATAAGGTAGAAAGGAAGATATATTTATATGAGAAATATGTTTAATGTTTAACATTGGGATAAATGATTAAATTCTTATGGGAATACATACAATAAAGTTTTGATAAAGAAAGAATTAAAAAGGTTATATATATTATATAAGATATGATTGTGGTACCACTGAAAATGGCATAAAAGAAAGACCAGTAAATGTGCATATTAATGATGTGATTAGAAATAAAAGAGATTGCATGACATAATGCATACTGATACAGAGATGCATGATATATAATATGGTAAATGGTATGTTGAAATGGTAAATGTGCATAACCATATCTATGGTTGAATTATTAATCACGAATAGAAAATGAAACCATGTTTATTTAAAGACCTATCATTAAGAGTAAAATAATATTATGTTGACATGTTAAGAAATCTTTTTGTATATGTGTGATACTTGTTACACTAGCACCACTGAGTTTTATACTCAGCGTTTGTTAATTGATAAACGCAGGACCAAGCAAAGTCACAGAACCGGATCATAAATGAAGCAGCTAGACTCACCAATAAAATATTGGTAAATGGTTTAAGTTCTTTCAAACTTCTGTCTTTATAAACTATTATGCAACTATATAAATAAGTACTCTGGCAATAAATAAAGTAAGTTTAATAAACCTAAAGTTATGTAAAAATAAAAATATAATGTGTGTATATTATATCTCTAATAAGGTGATGATTTATGTATGATGTTATATTAAAACCTGGAAGCAGTAAATGTATTGGATTAATATGAGGTTACATGAAAGTTATATACTTATAAAAAAAATTTACAGAATGTATGGAATCCTTTGTAGGATAATTATTGACTTTCTTGGTTAATAAGTTAATAATCATTCTATGGAAGTATGTTACGTAGCTGGAAGATATGACATGTATACTAATAATTAAATGTATATCAAATATATTTATCAATATATATTTACTACAAAAAGTAAAATGAACAATAAACACTAAACAATCAATAAAAAACATAAAAGTATCAACAAATACATTTAGTAAAATTTTGAAAATAGTAAGAAGAAGAACAAGATGAATCATCTAAAGGAGGAGAAGGAGGAAGAGAAGGATCTAAGAAAAAGATAAGAAAAAAAAGAAGAAAGTATCCAATAAAAGAAAAAGAGAAGAAGAAGACAAGAAAAATAAATGAACATTAAAAAATAAAAGAAAGAAAAATAATATGATAAAAAATAAACAAAAAAAGGATAATAATATAATTATGCAATAAAAAATGAAAAGATTAAATTTAAAGTCAAACTAACATAAATTTAGAAGTGTCATATACAAAATGACATTAATTGTAATTATTTTAAATTTTAAATAAATAAAAAATAACATGTTAGACTAAGATAATATTAAAAAAATATAGATTTATAAACATAAATATAATTAAAGATAAATGATTGAACATAAAATGTACATGCTTTTAGCATTTTAATTGGTCTATTTTGAGAGTTAAACCTTCTAAAACAGTTGACTTTTGCATGTTTTTGTATTTTTCAAGATTTTAAGGAGAAGAGAAAAAGAAAGATAAATGACCCATTTTTGGCATGTTTTGTCAGGAAATCAAAATATCAGATGTTTAGAACCTACAACTATGGGAACAAGGGGAGGAAATCTTGCAAGAATGGAGTCTAACGAGATTGCAAGTTCAAATTTTACATTTTTGAATAAAAATAATATTAGATATGAGATTAGAAGATAAATATTATCTTAGAAAATTATTTAGTTATTTAATTATTTATTTTCCATTCCCATGAATGAGAAGTTTATTCTCATTATAGATCATTTCTTGTTATTCAATTTCGTTTTCATCAATAAAGTTGTATTTATTTTATGTTGTAGCCAATGATGTAAAGTTAGATTATTTTTATTCTCAATTAAAAGCAACACAAGAATTCGTTATTTAAGCATGTGAAATCTAAGTGAACCTAATTTCTTTAAATCTCACTATTTGCTTTAATCATGTAAATCATATAACCATTGCCATTTTTTGAAGTATATAAAAAGAGCTCGTTGCACATGTTCAATAATGGTATATTGCCATATGAGTTGCTAGATTCAAAATTATCTTTCAAATTTGTTGTTTGTGGCAAACTTAAGGAATTATTACTTGCAATAAGGGTTTTAACCTTTCTTATGGATTATCATAATTTGACTTGAATAATACAAGCATTTTGGTTATTAGCTTGAGTGAGGTTCCTCTAGTTTTTTTACAATTGTTGATAAACTTATGAGAAGCTGCTTCCATAACTATAATTGGCTTATGCATAATTAAGGTTAGATTGTTATTCAAATTATAATTGATTAAACTTAGTTGATAAAATATAATTAGATTAAAATTGATTTTTAATTATTTACTTAATTGCAATTATAATTATAATAAAATAAAATTTTCACATAATTTGATATATTAACAGCTAAGTATAATACTTATAAATTAGCATTTGAAATTATAATATTAATTAAAAGGTATTTATAATATTAGGTTACAAAAATTGGAGTAATGAATTAATTGATAGTTGTATTCTATTCTAATTTATAAATTGATATCAAATTAATGAATATAAAATTGTATTTTAGTTTGATCTATACTTTTATTTTATTTATATATATTCAAACTATTAAAAGTTGAAAATCAGAATGAAATTATGATTAAGGATATGTTTTTTCATTTTAATTAACAATCATTGATATATTATAGAATTTTATGAATATAAGTAGAAAACATTATTCTAATTTGAAAACCATATAAATTTTAATCGAAGATTATTTTAAAGCATTTAAATGTATATAAATTAAAATATATTTATGAAATATTATTAAAAATAATTTTGTTTAATTAACAATTTTTATCCAATTGAAAAAATTATTGAATTTATCCTAAAGTTTTCATTTTCTAATAAATCTATCATAAATTTTATCCACATTATATTATTCTAGAAAGTTCCTTTGCGTTGTTTTAGTACAATGGTATGAATAATACATTAAATAGAGTATAAAAATACAAATAAGCATTAAGTTAAATGTTTTTGTTATCAAATTATTCATCCAAAGATCTTACATGAGCTAGCTATCAAAGTAGTTTGGAAATCAAAAAGTCAACTATTGCTTTATGTTGTTGAGAGGCATGATGAATTAAAATTAAATTAAAGTTAAAGCATAATAAATTATGTATGTGTAATTGTGGTTACAAATTTTTCTTCATTTGGTGAACATCTATACACATGTTATTGAAGGTATCTTATGACGATGTAGCTAATGCAACATCATCGCTCAATGGAAGATGTTGTTGTTGTTCAAAAGGGTAGTCAACTGATGTAGTGAAGTCTAACATCTATTTTGCATTGTTGGAAGAGTCAACTGAGTATGAGGCATAAGGGCTAGAAGAAAAGCATATAGTTGGTTTTTCAATAGTGGAAAGTTCATTTAATATTTGTAAAACCTTAAAGAATATAATAGATAAAGGATTAGTCTTATTACTTGGCATGAAATGGAAGATCTTTCTATTAATATAAGAAGAATGACATGGATGTCACTTGAATTTGTTGTAAGGACTGGCGGTAATTCCAATAAGGTCAGTAACTATTCTTCCAAAAAGCATGAAGGTGGTTGTCCCTATTGAGTTTTCAACAATGGCATTAACTTTTTACCTAGTGCAATTTATTCAAGAACTATTGAAATATAATTATTTAATAATCATAGTTTGCAAATTTTTTTAGAAAATACAATATAAGTGTGGATGGGGTTTTGCTACAACCCAGAGCAAGGCTTGCGAGGCATAGACTGGGGGCCCATTTAGAGTGAAAGTGCAGTCTTCTCAAGCAGCTATCTCAAGGAATGAGATGGACTCATGAATATAGTGATAACACTCTTGAAAATGCAATAATAAACATGAGTTAGGTTATGAAAATCATGAAAAATAATCAATTTTAAGCAAAGTCAATTAGAAACATAATTGAAAGATTATAAGATCATATGTGACATTACTTAGAAATGAAACAACATCCAATTAGACAAATCATGTCAAGTGATAAATAAAACATAGTTAAAATGGCATTTAATTAAGAAAATAAGAGAATTAATTGATTTAATGGCAAAGTCAACATAAATCAATCATGACATAATGAAATTGGAAGACTCTAACATCATTTAAGTGTCAATTAGCGATAGAAACACATCCAATCCAAGCAAATCACATCAATTGCAATAATCAATAAATTAAATAAGCATTTAACTTCAAAATTAATTTTGAAGCCAAAATTAATCAAATTAGATCAATGTATGATGAATTCATATCATTAAAGTTAATGTGAAACCACTAATGCTATTGAAAATTTTGATTCGCATCGAAAAATAATTGAAAACTAGTTAAAATCATGAAAAACATGAAAAATAGACAGCTATATATGCCACACATAATGTGATGTGCACCATATATAGGCTATATGTGGTATACATAGATGATTATGCACCATATGTAATGAATGAAAATCAAAGTAGATAAAATTTTTAAGTAAAAACATAAATCAAATCATAGATTTAGGCAATTATACGACTGTCACAGATCATTCTAGTTATGATTAAGGTATGAATGCTATTGCAACATTCATGATTGAAGCCAATCAAAGCAAAATCGAGCAAAATCACAAAACCCACCAATCAATCAAGAAGAAATGAGAGAAGAAAGAGACATTCTACACTCACCAATACAGATTAGCTTCTAATCTTGATTCCAAACATGATTAAGGATTTAAAGTTGGATTAATTAGTCTCTAATCCTAATTAACAGCTTAATGAAGTGTTTCATTAAGTGAGAAATAAAATTAGTAGAGTTTGGGTGTAATTCTTTAATTTTTGAACCTCTTTCCCATAAACATATGACTCATATTTATAGGTGAGGGTCATTAGTTGTTAAAAGCAAGCTAATAATGCAGTATTCTATAATGCACAACATATAGCCTAGATAAAGGCTACATGAGTGTCATGACTTTTTGCGCTGTGACTTGCTTTTGTAGAATAATTAATAATCACCAAATAAATGGAAACCAATGATTACCCTACAAAGGATGTAAAATATTTCTATATATATATGGAAAATTTGTATTATAAATTAAGTGTGTAGAAACCTTTTCAAAATATCAAACTCACATCACATACATGTATTTAGTGCCTTACTACATTATTTAAAATGCATGACTTTACTATTAGTAAAAACCCTTAAACTATTCCAAGTCCTTGCCATCAAAGGAAGCTCTGCTGAATTGATGCCTTGGGGTCCATGTATAACTAACCATCTGTTAAACCTGTATCCATCAAATGACGAACGCTGAGTATTTCACTCGGTGGTGCTTAAATCATAAACATAGAAAATATAGTCAATGATATGTCATATATATAACAGATTTGATAAACCCGATCATCATAATTATAATATCAATATAATGTCATATAGAATATTATTTTAGAGCATTTTATACATGTAACATATTTATTTGCTCTCTAAAAATATTATGACCATAATTGATTTATATCAATGCTATATCAATTCTATTTCCATATTATACATCAGCTATTTTCCTTGAAACAATAATCTTTCCAGAAATATTTGTAAGAAAAGTAAATCTTATAACATGTATACGATATTAAATATCATATGCCAATATCTACTATTTCATAATCGTAAAACATTTCTAAAATATGATCATGTTATATAATCATTGTAAATCATCAATTGTCTATATCATATTATCATCTTCAATATATAACTGTTACATATAGTCATAAGCTCACATATCTGTAACTAAACTCTCTGTAATATTGTATCATTATGTTATCAACTTTAACATATTGTAAACATAAAATATCTTTCCACCATAAATTTTATGATCATATACATGTTGCTTTAACATATATCCAAAACCAACATCATCATTACTATAAACATTTTCAGAATATAATTAAATTCTATAAGTATTGAAAATGCCATCTTATCACTTGGTCATGGATTCCTTTCATTAGCAATTCATAAGATAATTAGGAATACAAATTATTATCTCTATCAATATTTAACATATTAACGATGTCAATGAATAACATCATACTTTTAGCATAAGATTATGTTTAGGAGCATAAGTTCCAAAAATTGTATTTCATATATTTGCTCATTGTATTAGAAATGACTATATCTGTTATGAATGCATCAGTATCATTATCCATCATACCAAACTGTACATAATGATTCAATGTACATATCCATATAAGCATGCATCATTCCACCATCATAATCATTGTTACTTTTGAGCATAATCTCCAAACATTGTGTATGAATTATCATATAATAATGCATTATAGTATGTAACATGAATGTCAATTTGCTATGAACTTTCCTTTGTTTTTCGTATCATTGCATTTCATCATCTATATGAGAATATTATACATTCTTTCCCTGAATAACATACCATATAGAATCCATTTCATATCATTTCATTTCATTTGCCCTTTCATATACTAGGCCATTTCATATGCGCATATGGTACTGGGTCTTTCATTTTATATCATATCATTTTAGTGGTTCAATAAACTAGAACCCATTTCACATTCATTTCCTTTCTTTTCATTTCATGTCATTTTTCCTTTCCATTCATTTCCCGTAGGCATTAATTTAATAATGCCCAATACCTTTCCAGTTATCATTTCCTTACTTTCGCTCATTTTCCTCCTTCCTTATTTCTCCATGTCATGCCATGATTATGAAGATGTTAATTGATGTTTCATGACATGATATGTATGTGTTATGCCATGATACTATGATGAAAAGATATGTAAGTGTCATGATAGAGTATCATACATTACTCTTTTTATACATCATCCATTTCATATGTCCAGTGACATTACATAATGGAAATCATATCATGTTATAAGTACATTTAAAAATATTGCTTATAACTCTTGATTAATGGATCATGATATTATAACCCATCATTTAATAAATCATTATTAACTATTCACTACAAGCATAATATATCTTAGATCAAATAACTCATTCAATATAATTATAAACTATAATTATTGTAACTCATACATTACTATCTTATAACTATATAACAGTTTCTAATACCTTTGTGATATTGAAACTGAAACCAAGTACTTATTGAGCATTTAAAAACCATTTCATTCCTTATTTTCTCATATTATAACTTCTTTACACGATCTCATATTTATGCCTTCTTACTTGTATAATTCATTACATGATGTGAAATTAATATACTTTAATGTCATGTTGAAATTATATAAGCATCAGAATATAATACCATGCATAAACTATGTTATACAATCATTATCATTAAATATAATGGTAATCATTTCCTTCATCAAAATGCACCATATCATATGTTAGTAGAATTTTGTATATATTAATCTTATTTGCTAGATCACTATATAATATCATTTACATCCTTTCAATATTATTCTAAAAAAAATCAACCATTAATCATAATCATAATATAATAATATCATAATGAAATAGAACGTCATCATAAATCAATTTCATCAACATACAAATTCCATGATATAATAGTAATAAAATAATCATCACTTTAATCAATCACATTGCATCAGCATATATACCATCAAATATATCATATACTATTATCATTAATAATCACCTTTGCTATTATTAGGGATTTTAATTTTAGTATCATCATTTATTCACATTTATCCTTTATGTCATCATCATCATTTTCAATGTAATAATCATCACAGTATATCATATCATCATAATGTGTATTATCAAAAAATATGAATGCCATGACATGTATTATCATAAATTATAAAGTATACCCTATGGAATGCATTTCCAAAATTAACTTTCATCATTCATGTTCATAAAGTAATAAAAATATGAAATAAAACATGTTATTATATGTTAATATCAAGGTAAGTTTATAACTTACCTGCTGATCCACTATTAAGGAATCAACTAATAAATAGCACAAACTTGATTTCCATTCCTTATTTAAAATCCCAATGGTACGTGTTGTTTTCCTTTGAATCACCTAAAACACCATCTAATATTCATTTTAGATTAATAATTTAATTCCATCATTATTCATCTATGATTCATGCTTGAAATCATATACCACTATATATCAATCAATTAATCATATATCAATTCAATCCCCTCACTGTATTTTAGTATTTCTTAAGAAATCATACTAGCATTCACCATTGAATCCATTGTTCTTATTAGCTATTTTTAATTATCATATAATTCAAACCACATATATCATGTATATGATATCAACTTATTATAATATTCATACTATTGAAAATCATGCTTATTTAATCTTCCATCAATATAAGTTTCCTTCATTAACATTACTTATTTTAAATCCATTAATCATTTGCTACAACTATAAATATAGTGCCTTACCATATCTTATTTAAGAATGACTAGATAACATCTTAACTTCATTTAGCATACTCTTTTTATATTACTATCATTTAACCATTTAATTGTTAAATAATAAACTTAGCTTAATGTATATATATCTTGAACATTATTATCTCAACATCCAGTTTCATATGTATAACCGCATATTACACATCCTTGAATCTTCTTTTAAACATTTCCATTTAATTAAACCACATGTCTTTAACTTATTCATTTAATATCTATTTAAATCTTATAATAAAAACACTTTCAAGGTTACATATCATTATACACACCATTATCCTTTTCCAACTTCATTTTGGTAAACTAATATCAATTTCCATATAAATCTTTATATACCATTATCAAAGTGACTCATTAAGCTTCTAATGAATACTTATCATACTTATTTTAATATCTATTTCAATCTTATTCTTTGGTAATTAATACACCGTATCCCATCACACCATATACTTCATTTCAATCAATAAAAGTCAAATCCTTTGCAAATCACTTTATGCTATTTATAACTTAATTCATTAATCTTCTTCTAAACACTTACCAAGTTTAATTAAGTGATCTTTTTAATCCTTATACAAAAGATTATCGCAATCTTAACTATACTTCACTATTACCTTCCATTTTAGTCAACATACTTAGATCTTAATTATACCATGTCATACCATTAATTAGTCACTTCATTAAGCCTTCTAAAAACACTTAACATACTTAGTTTATTGATCTTTAAAGCCCTCAATAAAAATCATGGTCGCATACTTCCATATTCACCCACTTAACATTTGAAAAACTTGTTTTAAATATACTTCAGTGAACATGCCGTATACCCCCTCTTATAGAAATTAAAATACTTTAAGTTCCTAATTAATTTTAAGCCATAGAATTAAATCATCAATCAACATAAATCATTTTCCTTTATTTTAATCATTTAAGCTTAAAAATCGTAAACAACCTCAACATTCAATCTTAAACCATATTTAATCCTATATTATTTAATTTTTCTTAAGTATTTACTTATGGATCTTACTAAATCCTTTTAAAATGCCTTTAATCTTACCATTTGGATTATTTTTCTTTTTTATGTATTTGGCCATTTAATGAAGAACATAACACAAACACACACACATATCCCAATTCACTATCTTTCTTCACTTTACATCACTAATCATCTAAAACTTCAAACCAAAAGCTAAAAGCTAAAAGCTATTGATCTACATCTAAACCATTCGGCCATATCATCATTTTACTTAAAAATATTTCAACCATATCATATATACACTGAAAAATGCATAGATCTTGTAGATCTAACATCAAATCATACTCACCTTCAATCAAACAACTAAAAACCAAACTAAACTTGACCTTCTTTTTTGATTTTTCATCCAATCTATAAAGATCTACTCATCAACACTTTGTTTGCTTCCTTAAACTTTACTCACCACTTAAAACACACATGTATGTACCTTACTAGTAAGATCCAATAAGGGAAAATAAGATTAAACAACAAATATGTTGTTATTTTCATAGAAACTTTTAGATTTAGTGGATTTTGGTCTTACTCTTTGAAGAAGTGGAAGAGAATGATTTGGTCACTTCTTAAAACAAAAAGAATCATGAAGAATTTAGCTAAAACTTGTATGAAACATATAGATCTAGCTTGAACTTGAAAAATCAAAACAAAAATAAGAAGGAAAGGATGTGATTTTTGGCTTCCTTTAAGAACATGCTTCGGCCTTCTCTTGAACATAAGGAAAATGAAGATGCTTCAATCAAACCTTGAAGAATACACTTGGTTCTATTTTTAGACTTGTAATTTGAAGAGAAAAAGAAGAAAGATTGATGTATGTTATGGTTTTCTTATGGAAAGAAATGGATAAAGTGTAAGAAAAGTATAAGAAAGAAAGAAAGAAATGAAGAAAGAGAAGGAGTGTATTCGGTCATAAGGAAAAAAAAGGGAAAAATGAATGTTAAGTGCATGAATGAGTGAAAAATATGGATGGAGGGTGTTTCTACATAAGGTGGTTGCATGGTAGCTTCCATGCACCTCACCACACAGGATTCTAGCCCCCAAAGTATACTAATACGTATATTTATATGTATAAAATTCAAATTCCACCAATCAACACCTTCTCATATGTATTTAAATACTCCCCAAATACCTTCAATCAACTTATTTATTAATTAAATAACATTCCCATCTTTTTCCATTAACTCAAATATTATTATTTTATCTTCTCTCTCCTACCACTAACACCAATACCCATACTACCATTTTCATACACCCATACCACTTTTACAATTACCCATACTCTTAATATTTTATTCCTCTACTAACACACTCTTCCATACCAAATAAAATATATTTTCCTTAATTTCCACTAAATCAAATATATATTTTTATATATCATCTTACATACACATTAATTAATCAATATCTTATTTTCATATTTCTTTCTTTAATATCAAAAATACATTAAACCTTATAATATTCATTCTATCACATTTATTATGTAATACTAATATCAATACATCATACTAAACAAATACACCACTTATACTTTACATTCCATTATACACTAAATCATATTTATATATATGTATATATATACATGTACATATTACATAAGTATTATTTATTTATATTCTCCTTAGACATACATAATTTTTAAATTATGTATACTCCTTATACATTTAATAATTCATCTTACTTCCTCATATACATGCATTTACATGCATACGTACATTGTCATATGCTAACATACATACGTTTAATTAATCATCTTAATTAAACATGCTTAAATTTATTAAGCGTATTTGACTTAGTCTTTCATCAACTTATCATCATACAATGATCCTGATAATCATTTCCTATCATTATTATAACATTTATGAACTATCACATCATAACACTCATTTTTCTTACAATTCCATGTCATCGACTAATAATGATCGTATAAAAAATAATTTCATCACTTGAATCATTAATGCTATACGTGCTAAAAATGAAGATGTGACAATGAGCAACATGTAGCAGTACATGCCCAGCATGTAATAAAAACTACCTATGCATGCTGCCCAATAAGGGTACATTAGGATGTGTGCCCTGTGCCTAACAAGCATCAAATAGGTTATAAATGCATGGCGACATATGGAGCATATTAGATATGCATGGAAAAAGGCCATGCACCATATGTATATCTATTGAACATGCACAACATGTAGCACTATATGCTCTGCATATCAGAAAATACATATTATATGCTCCACCTTCCACAAGTAAAATACAACATGCTCCACATGTCCAAAGCACTTGTGGGAGGCTAGAAGACATGTATGCAAATTAAGATCGATATCAGGGACCTATACCAAGCTGAATTGAAGAAAACTTGAAGTTGCAGTGCATAGGTGAAAAGTCAGGATCTATAATAAGATAAATGACAAAACCATAAGATTAATAGATCTTTTTAAAAATTGCATTTTGGACACCATATCTTATCATCGTAAACTTAAATACTACTTTTGCATTTGGCACATGCATAATACCACCAACCATCTATAACATTGATTTTAGTAATGGTTGCTTTGCAAATACATTTGATATTCTAAAAGAATTTAGGAAAAGATAAGTTTTAATTTTTATCTTAATATGTAACTAAAAGTCAAACATAATGATTCTTTTGTTTGCATGTCTTTCATTATCAATTTTAGCATCTTCTAGAATTTGGTATTCACTTTTTTTTATCTTGATTGGGGGTGTTCTATAAATTGTACATTGGTTCATGGTAGGGCAATTAGAATAATGAGGATGAAAAATTGTAATTTAGAGAAAAGGTTGTTAAAGCTTTTACGTAACATTATGATCTTAGAAAAATTTAGGTTGATCGAAAGTATGTACTTGCAGGAAAATTGATTGTCAACTCACCTTTAAAAGTAATATAGTAGCATTTCAAAATATTTGTATAAAGCGAAAAAACTATATAATGTAATATATATATATATAAATAAATGTAAAAGGCATACCATTATAGATTTTGCTAATAATTCAAACAAAGGCTAGAATAACTGGTCCATCAATTTTTGATAATATGAAATCTTTTTTTAAGAATTCAAGGGCTAGTCATTCCCAAAGGGTTACTTCAATGGTCAAACCCACTAGTAGAGAAAAGGATATTAATTTGTAAAGCAATGTACAATTTATCTTTTTGAAAATAAAAATCACATACATGTCATTCGCTATATAGAGTATTCTCTTTTTCTTATTACATCTATGAAGGCTCATCTCTTATATGGGTCTAGTGGATTGAAGCAAGCCAAATGTATCTTTTTTTCTCAATTAAAGGGTGTCAACACCATTTAGCAATTATAAATGGCTTAATATTGAATTAGAATTATGTAAATATGATTTTAGCATTATCTAAAATGTAGTCAATCAATCTAACACGTTCTTTTAGTTGGTCAAAGTTTAGGGATTAATACTTGTTAAATGGAATGGATGCATCTATATTGTGCATGTGTTTAATAAAAGTACTTAATGGAAGATAAAGTCAAAAAGGACGGTCAATGATCTTCTAGTTATATTATGCATGAATGAAAAAGAAGCTTAAAATATGACAGATAACTGTAAGCTTCGGTTTCGTTTTCGGCTTTTCAGGTTTTATCTTTTGAGAAAAAAGCAGAGTGTGGAGTCGCCACCTAGTTTGTTTCTATTAATCCAATTGAATTAACTTTGAAAACTAGGAAATAAAACTTAGGTTTTCCAGAGTTGAAAACGACCTTTGTTTCTTCAGAGTATGGGTTCGGGATTTTC